>JAIPRL010002274.1:9271-62917 GCA_025469235.1 Pemphigus obesinymphae | reverse complement strand
TAGTTTCTGTCACTAATATAGTTCCTGGTTCCGTTTCACTTCCACTGACTTACTGCTTGCATGTATATTTACTTACTTATACCTACTGTACTTTGGGCCAAGCCCGTATTAATAATAATAATAATAAAAATAAAAAATAAAATAATATATGCAATATTCAATATGAAATCTGTAGTGTTTATTTCTTTAAAACATTATTCAATCCTGTCCAGATTAAAACCGTCGCATTCAAATCATTATCGCCAAATTTGTTACCACATAATGTTCAAAATAATTACAATATCTACTATTTATTGCATAAACTGTATAACGTCGTATACAATCCAATATATATTACAAACAAATATTACAAAACTTCAGTCGATTGTTAATATAAATTACACATTAAAAAATATGAATAACAAAATTAATAATATTGGCAAAATATAATTTTCATTTTATCTTACGCAAGGTCAGCAGCCTAAACAAAGTATACATATCCTCTTACGTTCTCAAAACGACAAAAGCTACACAAAAAAAAAACGGCATTTTTAAAAATAATTAAAAAACCGAGAGTAGAAAATAAAACAGATTTCGAAAATAAATGAAAAGAAAAAAGGAGAATGAAAATCAATACGAACAATCGAAATCGTCGACGGTCGTGATCAATGTTGTTTTGACGATTTTTTCGACGTGCCGCTGCCCTTGTTAATGTATGCGTTGTAGAAGAACCGGGCGAACAGCACCAGGTAACTAAAGTACATACACGACGAGACCAACACGTTCTGCTTGGACACTCCGCACGGTTTCTGGGTGCCCGTCTTCAAGTATCCGTACGCGACGTAGTTAATGTAACAGCCAATGAACATCTGCACCAGCTGACTGCCCGTGATGCACATGGACAGGACCTTCGGCGGCCGGTAGCCCATCGCCCGGAACGCGTAGTATGAGTACATCATTGAGTGCACGCAGTAGTTCATCACGATGAACCAACGGGAAGATGACGTGAATTCGTGAAACGAATACCAGCAGTAAAGCAGAACGGTGATGTGGTGATACCAGTGCAAGAAGATCAGTGGCTGTTTGCGGAGCACGATGAATATGGTGTCGATCAGCTCGGGCAGCTTAGACAGTACGAACAGCCACGACCAGAAACTGGACACCTTATCGTCTTCGAGAAAGCTGTCGGAATAAAAAACAAACGAACATATTAGATGAGAATACTATTAATTAATATATTTATGTATAAGCTACTGAGAAAAAGGAGCGCATCATTGCTATTGCTATTGCTAGTCGAACGGCCGATTTGGCCTGTGGACTCTTATCTGTCTTTATGTCTATGAAGAGTTGATCGAGTTAATAGTGTGATATGTGTAGGTTTTAAGTAAAGCATCGGGAAATAGTTACAACTTCAAACGGCCTCAATCATTTTGAAAATCAAATTATAGAGATGCATAAGACGAATAAGAGGAGAACTTAGAAAATAGTTAGAAGATAGAATAGGGAGACGAGAGAGAGCAGTATTCGGTGCGGGAACCCTAAAACAAATGCTAGCTAGTAAAGATGAAGAATCTATAGTGCCGGTCAACAAACTGACTAGAACCGGGCTGCCCGATAATCGCTTGCGATCTGATTATTGCTAGGCAGATTGAGAATATTCCTAATAGGTGAAAATGGTGAGAAAGACCAGGAGCTTTGAATACGAAGGAACCCTATCGTAATAACTTCTTTTGAACATTGTCAATCATCATCGAGTATCCAGAAGTATGAGGATCCCGAAGAACGCAGAGCCATATTCTAGTATGGGCCTGACAAGAGTACAGTAAATAGCTTATAAATACAATTATCATTAAATAAAAATTTTCGGACGGAAATGAACGAGTAATGGTTTTCGGGCGAAGAGCTTTCTGGTGGAAAACTAATTTTAGTCCATACTCGTACATAAGAAAGGTCATTTTACGATTTCCTCGGTAAATTTCTTAAGCGTCAAAGAAAATTATACCGAAAACCGTTTGTTAATAATAATAAATTAATAACACCAGTTTGAAATTCACTCGAAATATTGATGATATTGGCGTTAAAAATGTTTAAAAACTATTGACTACTTGCTAGTCTAAAAAAAATTTTATTAATAATAATTTATATATATAATTATAAAATTTATATAAATAATATTTTAAAAATTTTTAAGATTTTTTTTTTCGGGCCGGACCGGGCCAGGAATTTATAAGTGGTCGGGCCGGGCCGAACCGAAAAATTCGACCCGTGCAGGTCTCTAAAGTGATATACAATATTTATAACTACCAAAAAATACCGAAAATTATTATAAATTGAAAAATTAAAATTTGAAAAACTAGAAATGTACACTAAATATTTATTATAGCACTATATTATAGGCATATCAAATTATTGCACATACCATACAGATAATAAATTAGTTTGTCTAATTATCTTAAACAATATTTTTCCTATGTATTACAAATAATATAATATGTTGTACATTTATTGTTTATAGCTATATAAATACAGTTGTGTATTGTGTACATATCTTATCTATCTACTGTTTTTTTTTTTCATTGATAAGCGGTCACACTACATATTATGTTCATGATATTTATTAAAATAAAATAAAATAATAATAATTCGTGCGAAAAATATTCGAATTTAATATATTATTTTTCAACTCTTTTCAACTCACAAAATCGGTTCGTGTAAGTACTATAACATGTGAGTGATATTTCTACGAACGCTACGGATGACTAGGTAAACCACTTTATTGTAAACAAAGAGATTAAACATTTTATACCAATTCACAACCGTTCAAATTCGTTCTACTATAATATATAACATTAGATACTATTGTTTTATAAGTATAACTTCTGTTTAATTTATATTATTTAATTTTAGTTAGATATTTTTAATACATATATCGTATATTGGTTATTATTGTTGGTTATACATTGCATTTGGACCAGCTCTTAAAATAACCTATTTGAATAGGTATTACTGCCTACCATCAATAGTTTTGTGTAATCAACGCGACCAGTTTTACCGTAAAAATTATAAGCTCCAAAATAATTTGAAAAACACATCTATACTATTGTCAAATATTAATTTAACGACACGATGTAGATAAAATATACCATGCAATATTTTATAGTATGCACACGTGTACTTTATCGAGTACATAGATACATCCTAAACACAAGCACACGGCTGCCAATATTTAATATATTTTATTCTTTTTAAGCTTGTAAAAATAACAAAACGAAATTCTGATCCAAACAAGTTTTATGAAATAACATTATTCACTCCAAACGTACACAATGTATTTTTTTCTTTAATTAATCCCAATCAGTACTCGACAGGGGCGTAGCTAGAAGAAAAAATGTAGGTAGGCCTGCGAGTCGCCACGTATGTGTATAGATTATTTTTTACTATAGGTAGGTACTAAAATGTGCTCAATTCCGACAAATATATATTATATACATATCAATAATATAGAGACTATATTCACAGGAAAATAATCAAGTACTGATGTGATACGAATAATTAGCGATAGTGGATATACTGCTATTCAGGTCCACGTAAAAAAACCTTGACTGTAAAAGTCTGAGTGTTACAAATCTAGATTTTAAAATTTTTTTTTTCACGGTTTTTATCAGATATCAGACTCTATGATGGTCTTTAGAGGAAATTTAGGTTATTTTGTAAAAGTTGATGCGTGGATATGATGATATGCGTCGGTGATAAAAAAATTATTATTATATATATATATATATATATATATGCACTAGGTATACCTATATTATAATAATAATATTATACTTACCTCTACAAATTTAAACCACTAAAAAATGTAATCATGAATAACGAATAAAAATTTAATCATAATAGTTACGATTAAATTAATATAATAATAATTTAATTATATTATAATTTTTATATATTTATATAGGTATTTTATATTTTAATGGCGGAAATTACTATATTATAATTATATATTAAATGTAAATTTCAAATTTTTAAAACATTTTAGTTTCCCACGATAAAATTGACTTTTAGTGACATTGCGGTAGTTAAATCATGGATTTTGTAAATTTACCAAACATGTATTATTTTTTGTTTAAAAGGTTTAAAAAATGTATTGATATTAATAAAATAATGGTAGATATATCTACATCGGTCAATCGGTTGGTATAATATGGGAGGCAATTCGAGTAAAAAGGTCTACTGTACCTGCATTTGGGAGGCAATTCGAATGCACCTGCCATTATATAGTCTATTTTGAAAAAAGGATGTCGACGTGTTGATTTTTAAGGAGTAATATATGGGCAACTTTATAATTATTTCAAGAAAATTAAATTAAATTTTTTTAAATATTTAAATACGTTTTAAAATTGATCATATTATATCAAATAATTGCATTTAGTCTATATATAGTATAGCTCTCTCAATTCTTCACTTACAAGTTACAATAAATGGTTTGTAATTATTTTAATAGAGGAAATAGTTTCAAATATAGGTTTTCGAAAAATATTAATAGTCTAATATTCATGTTATAAATATTGACTTTTTTTATTTAATATAATATAATAAATAATAATGAATTATATGTGATTAAAACCATTCTAAAAAAAAATATTGTAAAGTTTAAAATCCAGATTTATAACGTCCAGATTTTTACAGTCCATATTTTTGCTCCCTCCTCCCCCCCCCCTGTTGTTCTACTATCACCGATTACTATGCACTGTTATTATCGCAAACCTAATAAATTGTTATCGGTGATATTATGTTATTATCAAAATTATATTATGTTTGTATGCATAGAATCATGGACGAACCGAAGGTGGGCCATGGGAGGGGGTGACACCCCCCCCCCACTCGGCAATATTTGATTTTCAGTCGGCAGAATAGAAATTATTTTCGCTTGAATTAAACCAAATTGTTTTAAAACGAGGAGAGGAAAATTAAATAAACTGTTAAAATGTATTATTATTTCAACTTAATATATTTCCGTAAAAGGTTATGGAGCGGAGTCGCAAAAGCATAGCGAGACTGTGAGAGTCGGCACAAGATAACAACCTAATGATAAAGGTACGTAATATAGGTACAGTAGAAACTACAGTACAGTAAAAAAATTTGGAATTTAAAATTCTAGTCGACAATTTTGAAGACTACACCCTCCCCCCATGATTTTTTCTGAGATCGTCCCTACATAGAATATTATAAAATATATTATAATATGTACGGTCCATAGTTAATAAATCTAGGAATGTATGCAATGTGTGCAATTTGTATTAGTAGATATAGGCACGTCAAAAATAATATGCTATAAACATGCGTACCATACACTTCTATTACCCATAAATGTGACCGTGAGCCTGTGAAACTGGCATAACAAGTATAAATAATACATACAATTACAATAAATATGTGTTTATTATAAAGTATTGAAAAGAACAAGTTATCATAATACGTGTTTTGGAAAATTTAAAAGCATTTAAAAATTGTTTTTCGAAGATTAGTAGGTAGTCCCGAACCTACCAGGCCTACTCATTAGCAATGGCCCTGGAACTAGAAAAAAAAATTAAAATAGGGGCGTAAAATTATAATAAGAATTTGTGATCCTCAAGATAATAATGTCTTATAAGCTCTTGTCAGCTTTGTCCTATACACACCCCACTCCATAAACCACTGAAATTCGACAACATAACCCAACTATTTTGTTTAAAAGAAAAATTAAGTAAATACAAATAATTTGTATGTATACAGTGTAGAAACAATAATTGAAAACACTCAATGTCCTTGTACAGGGCCATGGAATTAGATTTTTTTTTTTTTTTTTAGTTAGTTATAATACAAGTAATACAAGTTTTTTCAGGCACTCGAAATTCTTTACTGTTCATTAGATATACGCATGCTCAAAACAATATTTTTTTATTAAATAGCAACAACCCCCCATTTCGACCACATTTTTTTCATATTTTTTCATAAATTCTAATAATTAAACCATACTATTTTAAGGCCAAAATTAGTTAAGATATTGTTATTTAAAGTTATTCTATATTCGATTATATGTCGATTTCATACTATTTTTCACAATACTTACTAAAATTGTAACAGGAACTTAAATAACTTGGATTTTATTATTCTCTATCATTTATTGTATTTTATTAGGCATTTTAAGCTCTCAGCTTAGATGCCAAAGGCGAACAACGTTTCCCAAGCTCATTTAGGTGTTTATATTGTACTCCTTGTAAGTGTAACTCCTTTTATGTGAGACTGTTTATAAGTTCAACACCTTTTGAGTGCAGGACCTTGAATTTAAAACTCCGTTTGAGTGTGACTCCTTGTACGTTTAACTTTTATTAAGTACAACACCTCATTAGTAGAATTACTTTTCAGTGCATTCGCATACCTCGGCTTGTGTATTTTATCGGAAATAATATTGTTAATTAATTAACTTTAAAAATATTCCGCCTACAGAGGAAACTGGCGTTCGTTTACTCCTAAAGTGTTTCCGACGAATAGTTTGATAGAATAAGTAATCCGAAAATTGATCGAACTTACTATTTTCGGATTTTTATAAAAACTTTAACCTTGCTACAATGAGTGTAACAGGTTTTACACAACCTTGATGTAAATTTAATTAACATTTTAAGAAATATAATACGGATATAAAATAAAAAATAATAAAATACTGTTTTTTATCGTTGTGTAATCACGATATTTGTAAATAAAACCGTTTTACAAGAAAAATGTCTTGTAATTAAGAAACTAAATTTTTACACAATATTATAAACAAAATTATATGTATTCTACCGTCATCTTTTTTTCGATATCACAAATATAACTAATGTTATATTATGTGTAAAAATCGCCCAAAAAATAGTTTTTACAAAATTTTTTTTAAGAATTTATATATATTTTTTTTTTTAAGGACAACGGTAGAATATAGATAATATTGTCTACAATATTGTGTCTAAATTTGATTTTTTATCAACAACTACAGCTTACTATTTTTTTCTCCTCGCAAAACAGTTTTATATGGTAAAATAACACATGAGTGGCGACTACTTAAAGGACCATACAAATAAAATTGTATTATATAAATAAATAGTACGTGAGGTAAGATAAATTTCTGTGGTCGAATTATTGTTGTAGGACAATTATTTCTCTGTGCAAAGGTAAGTCGCGTCTTACGTATTAGGTAATTACATATTATTTATACATATTATAATAATATTATACCAATAATATAATATAATATAATATAATAATATAGGTATAATATTACGTAAATACAATTATTTAATATTTATTATTTAGGTATTATATTTATTTTAAAACGACAAAATGTACATAAAAATTTAGCAAAACACACAGACTTACGAAAATTGTCTTGCTTTTTTATTTTCATCGAATAGAACAGAAAATATAAACAAATAATTTAAGCCGTGTCGGTCATTCCTGTATAAAAGCATAGGCCGCCGCCGCGTCATGTGATTTTATGATCATTATTATTCGAGCTCTAGCGCCTTAACGAATCGACTTAGACAAATTTGAGTACTACCATTAATTTTATAAATTATTTATCTATCAATTGAGCCTAAGTCATTTGTTTTTGTTTTATGGTCCTTTAAAGATGACGCAATAAAAATTTTCAATGAAAAACTTGTATTAGCATTTTGTATTTTTAACAAACATGTTAGTAGTATGACACAAAAAACAAACTAGCCAACAATATTATCTGGAGACGATTTTTGATATACACATTTTAGACCATAAATAAATCGTTATTTATTACCAGCTCATAAAACGAGTAAAAATTTATATTTCGAAAATCGGCTCTATAAGTCACTAAAAAAATATTTTGTTCTTTATCATTTATATTTTATTTCATCTTACCACAATATTCTCAAGATTTGATAAAAATTAAAAACGTATTTACCTATTTTTCAATAAATATCGTGATTAGGTAAACGACAATATTAAAAACGGTATTGACATAAGACTATTTTTAAATTACTTAAAAAAATATATTCAAAAATATTCCAATAAACATTTAAACATTTATTAAACCTTATATGCAACCTTTAAATGTAATGTTTAACATAAAATAAACATTTTTTTTTTTTTTGATTGAATGTTGCTAAACCTTTCTGTTAACCGTATTTCAACAATTGTTTAAGGTTCATACAACATTGCATGGCAAGGTTCAACGCAACATTGAACCATTCACCTGAATCTCTTGCTCCCCCAAAAAAAAATTTGCAAGCAACCATGCATATTATTGTGCATATATTATATTATGCATATATCGGCGTAACAAGGCGGTTGGCGGGAAATATCTGTTCGTTCCAGTATCGACCGTACGGGGACATACACGATTGGGAAGACGTCCGATCATGGGTTAACGAAGCCAAGAAAAACGGTCGCGTCATCGGCGTGACGCGAAAACGTGCCGGAAAGCGGATTAACGCGAATAACGGCGCGGGAGAACGTCGTGTGATAACAGACGGTGCGGGAGAAATGTCCCGCGGTGATAACGAACGGCGAGTCACCGAGTCGAGAAATTCGTTTTTCTTCCAGGCGTCGAAAGCTCGGAGAAAAGTCGAAAAAGCGGAGGAACGAAAGGCGTAAAAATTCCGAAACGACCGGAAAACGGTTTTAAAACGGCAACGGCAGAGGAACGCGCTCCGAGCGGCGTCGGAAACGGTCCGGGGAATTAAATTTCTATAAGCGCAGGATTTCATGGAAAAAACGACGAAGCAAAGTTAGCGTTTTATATAATAGAGGATAGAGGATTATAAATAAAAGTTCAAACTGAATTTAAATCAAAAAATATGTACAAGATTGAATATTTGGAAGGAGATAAAAATATTAATATAATATAATAAATATATATAAATATTAACATCGTATATTATTGTCTTTTAAATATACACTTTGGAAATGAACAGTGAAAAAGGGTATTATATGAAAACTGTTTCATTGTTATTTAAAAACATTATATGTAACATTATATAACATTATAAGTATTATGATGAAATTAAAATTCATTTATCTATTTTCACATGTAATAAAAGTAATTTCAATTTATGTTTACATACAACTATGGTAACCATGACCTTTATAACGTTAGCTTTTATTATTTTAAAATAATGTTTATTTTTATTTCTGCAAGCAACATTTAGAGAATAAGACTTTTTCCAATCGTTACACGGTTACCTATACTACGGCAATAAATTATATCCAGGCGGTACTTTAAAGAGGTAATTTTTCGTTTTCCCAAATTGTTTTTTACGCGTAAGAAAAACTACCAACAAATCACTTGAACCCGTTTTAATACGATTCTGTCAAAATTATAAAAAACTATATATTTTTAAATTACAAAAAATTAACAAGTAGGTATAAAACAACATAGAAAATAATGACATATATTTATTATACTGAAATATTGAATTTGAAATCATTTTAATTGGAAAAGAATAAAATAATATATATATAGGCAACTACTCTCATATATATATATAATACATAAATCATTATGTTCATATAATTATTGTATCCCTATTTCACTGAATAAATGTATAATAAAATATATTATATATAATATATTTATATTTTAAATATATTAAAATATAATTTTACCTTATATTATAAATATAAGGTAAAATTTACAGCAAAACACATAAAAATAATATATAAATTAATTTCATATTATATGCCAAGTATACAAATATCTGTTTTTTTCAGCTGGGTACCAGAATCTTGTAATAATCATGAAAAGAAAGAATCTTGTAATATATCTTGTAACTATTTGTAATATTGTAATTAAAATACAATTAAAAATATTTTTTTTAATCAAATTACTTTTATAAAGTGGTGTGAAAAGTTACGAAAAAAATCGAATTTAAACTCACTGTATTTTTAATAAGTATTTATAAAAATTAATATATGCCCATAAAAAATTGAGTTTTGTTAATTTAGATTATATGTGCTTATATTTTTATTAATTATATTCAACTTTTGTCTTATTTTATAAAATATATTCAATTATTATTGCAAAAACCTAAGTATTATATATTGGTAGTAAATATGCAGTGAATTCACGATCGCTTATATTCTAAGTTCTTATCTCATTCTAACACTCAAAATGTTCAAATATATACCAAGATAAGCACAATTTGAAATATATCTTTACGTTCTTGAACATTCATATACACTTTTATTAGTAATATAATACTTACTTATATGACTTTCTATACTTCAATTATATTACAAATATTAAGTTATCAATTAGTTCTCTAAATCTTGATATTATTAAATAGAGATTTATGAACGTCATTATAATATAGCATGTAAGAATTTAATATATTTCAATATATTATAATTTAACATTGCCAATTATTAAAATGAAACTATAACTATTATTGTCAGCGAAATAATTATCAAATATATTATCAGATAATATATTTTTAATTAATCGTAAAACCATAATTCTAGTATCATCAATCATTATTTTTTTTTTAGAAACTTACTTTATAAAATAATTTGACTATATGAATGTGTATATTATGTTATGGCTAAAATCTGATATTATGATATTACAATATTTGCTTATGTGCACATTAAAATACCAATATATTATATAATATATATATATCTATTATGTACTTGTATCTACCAAAAATACACATATTTTTAAACTGCGGCCTGTAAGGCTAAACAAAAAATTAAGACTATTAAGGTTTATGGATAAATTTAATAGAAACATACTATTAACATTAATACTTAAGAGGTCACACTTCAGGTTCTAATGTGGTATTTATGTATATATATATATATGTGTGTGTATGTGTGTGTGATGGCTAAAATCCGATGTTGGCTTTTTTTAACTTTACTACTGTCAGATAACAGTTAAAAATTTGTGTATTTATGGTAGATGTAAGTATATACGTATTTTATATTATTATATAATGTACAGATATCTGTTGTAATGTACACATTAGCCAATATCGGACTTTAGCCGTAACATACATAATATTATATTATATAAATATAATATACTCTAGTAAAATTTTTTATTATACAACGTATATGGATAATATATCACATTGAGATGTATTACTAAGATCATGTCATATGATGACGTAGGACAATATTTTTTGTTTTTTCCCTGCAACGTTTCATGATAATATAATATATCAACTATTATACGAAACCCATTATGGTTGTCTTTGAAAATAAATTAAATTTAATGTTAGCATTACGACAAGATGTAAAATTTTTCGAAGGGCCTTGGGAATAGGTTTTAAGGGCATTGTAGTAAGACGAATTCCAGTAAACCTATATATATGTATACACATATTATTCGTATAATTTACGCAGTTTTTTTACGGTCTCAATAAAAAAGAATGTTCATGGATTATTTTGTATTGTATATGACTTCTGAGAGTATAAAATAGTAGATAAAATTAATAACTTTCGAAATAAATTTGAGGTTGAGCTTGAAAAATGAGGAAGAAAACTAGAATTGTTGTCATAAAATAATATACAGATATGCAATAGACAATTTTAAAATGTATACTTCTATAAAAAAATAAATAATTATAAGTAATTTGTAATTTTCAGTTTGAGTGAAGAATTCATTGCTTCTACAATGATGTTTACTTTAATTTTTCTTTCATGAAGAATAGAAATAGTATTAGAATTACAACGACAAAAAAAAAGAATTGTGCATTAAAATCACATTACTCCAAAAAAAACATCTAATTACAATGCAGCCTATAGTAATTAAATTTTAATGTTCCATATTATTTAAATATATATATTTTTTTAATGTTAAAGCATTTAATTTTTATTCTTTTAAACTAAGATGATTCTTCGGTTATACCAAATTAGTAAATTTATAATTTGATTTTTACACCCTTACGGTGATCAGATTATAAATTGTGTAATACCTTTTTTTTAATGATATAAAAACCCAAGTGATGTAAATATTGGTATTTGTAAATAAAACATTTTAAAAGTATCACATAAAAATATATCTACATTTTACTGTAGATATTAAGTTTCCAATCAGTTTTTATAGGTATATTTAACTAATTAATTTGTAATAATCATTATTTCAAAGTCCTTTACTTTTGTAAGAAAAATGAGTAAATTTGGAATATGGCTCGATTTTTGATTTTTACTAATACATTAATGTGAAATTTTGATATATTATGATTGAAATGTAGTAAGCGAAAAAGTATGATCTATAGTCTTAGTGTGATGAGTGTCGTGTTTATACACGTGTACCTATATTATATTGTTTTGTATTCGATATTTAGATTATATATTATGTGAGTGTATGTGAAAATCGAAGTAGGTAATTAGGAAGATTTCGAGCAGTCGATTACCCGTACGATATCCCCAGATGTTGTAATTATTTCATATACATATATATACGTACATACCCAAGTGCTTGTATTGGAACATCCTATGTTATCGTGATAAAAAACACGTTAAATACTTGTACAAGAGTAATAATGATTGTCCCTTAGATAATTAATATATAATTTAGTTACCTACTGACCTACTCACGCTATTAACTACAATTATATTGTTGATAGAAATATATTTATAGGTATATATAATCATCTACCATTGCGAAGCCCGTGGAAGTTCTTTCTCGTGTGCTGATGAGGTCCTCTATAATCTGTCTCAAAATAGATTATACCGGTTTGCCCACGTAACTGACGGCCGCCGGAGCTCGTGACCCGATTTTTCCCCCACTATGAGGCGAAATCGACAACTCGACGTCGAACGAACGATCCAAAAACTTCGTAATTTTATCGGACAAACGGTTCCGGAAGTATACACTGAGTTATAATAATGTGTATAAAAATAATAAAGCCATCGGCATCGGCCTGAATAAGTGCCGCGTGGAGCACATAAATGACTGATACCTATCAGCAAATATTAATTGACCATAATATTCAAACCACTCGAGTTCGATAATATTATTTTTATTTTTATTTTTGTCTATTGTTTAAACATGCGTATAATATTTTTCGCATATTGTAAAAAATTAATTATGACATTTATTATATTTATTAACACTGATACGAAACATTTTATATTATATACTAAACATTTATAGGGTCATTCATTTTAATATAGTATATTAATGTAATATATATTTTTTAACATTTGTATTTATAGATTAAAATATTTAAAAATAAGTATGTACCATTAAAACATTGTCATATAGGTAAATTAACAAAATAAAAATTAGATAATAATAATAAAAAAAGAATATAATACCTATGTACATCGTAACTGAATTTGGAACGTGCTGTATAATGGTTGTTTAACGACTGTCTCTGGCGCTCCGACACAAATATCCGGTAAGCAAACTGGTTATAGTATATAACTGGTCTAGACCAGATGCGTATCGCCAAACGAAAACGAGTTGAGTGACCGGTATAATCTAGTTTGAGACAAATTATATATACGCAGAGTCTTGTTTTTCGAAGCTCTTTATAAAACCCAATACTCAGATGTTGCAGATGAATTTAGGTGTGAAATAAATAATGAAAACTGATTTAGATTTGATAAAAGAAAACAATCCAATTAGTGATGGCACAACTATGGAATTTTTATGGATTATTTATTTATTTATTTTAGGGTTGAGAAATTCTTTCTTCTTTTATTATATGAGATTTTTAAGGAGATAACTGTGTGAAGAGAGTAATTATTAGTTTTAAAGTTATTGTTATTGTTTTATTATTGTTTACGGATATACACTACACTCATTGTTATACAATAGCATGCGCCGGATCATCTTGCGATTCACCTGTACTACACTACAGGAAATCAGCCTCCTTACGTATTAGGCTATACCTATACTGGGAGCGTATATCATCCGACACGGTGTCGGACGATGTCGGACGACATACGTAATCAAAGTAATCACCTACACTGGATATGTGTATATGGTCCGACGTCGGACGACACCCGTATCGACAACAGCACTCATTTTCGACCGCTTTTTCAGAGAACTGTGAACTTTTCATTAGAGTTGTCATTAGTCAATCTTTAGTGAAAT
Organism: Pemphigus obesinymphae; assembly: GCA_025469235.1. NCBI lineage: Eukaryota > Metazoa > Arthropoda > Insecta > Hemiptera > Aphididae > Pemphigus > Pemphigus obesinymphae. Next base: position 48,837 of record JAIPRL010002274.1, on the reverse strand, counting down.
GACAACTAGGTGTACCTACCTATTCTATAAATGAGTGACTCGGAAGACGATCTAGCTTTATGGTTACTGACCGAAATAGTTAGGCCATTGAAAAACAGGAAAGAGTGGTTGCATGAATTTTATAAAAAAAAAAATTACGGCGAATATTTTAGGACCTGTCTGCCCCTTCGTCATTATCCAGACAAATTTCATAGTTACTATAGGATGAATATTGTAACGTTCAACTATACATTAGAAGCAATTCGAAATGATACTATGAAACAGAGCAACTTTCGGGAAGTTGTATCTCCAGCAGAGAAACTTTCAATAACGTTGAAGTACGTTTATTTTATTCTAGTATTAAAATTATAATTTTAATATTAATATTAATTTTATTAAAAATTCAGATTTTTTATTCCAATTATCATACTTCATTATTTAAATATTAAGAAATTAAAATTACAGTTATTGAAATGTATGATTTTAAGAAAATTAAATACAACGATATATATAAATTACTTTTATTATGATTATATTTTTAATTAATATTTCCTTTATACAATTTTACAAAAAAAAAAAAAATAGAATAATAATAAAATTTGAAAAACTTAAATTTAGAAAAGCTGAAAAATCTTTGTTTGTCTTTTGTAAGAAGAGTTAAAGGCACTGCTTTAAAGTCTGCGGAAAAATCCATGCTTTATTGGTAGTATGATGGTGATATTGGTTTTGAGGATTTGTAGGAAAGTGGCCGCTTAAACCATTCGATGCAAAGTTATCAACACATTCTTCTATTGAACCTACGGAACCTGAGAGAGAAGATGATGTCACAGAATAGTTGGTATTGACAGACAACGCCAGTGACACTATAAATCTTGATAATGATGCCTGCTCAGCCTTATTTTCTAAAGCTCTCGTCAATATGTTCATAATTTCACATTAGACTTTCATTTTACGTAAAGAATAAAATTCCTTCAAGGACTCGAGTAAACTAAGTACAAAATGGGTGTCTGTATCATCTTTTTTCTCCGGTTTCGTAGCAAACCTTTCAGCCAAAATTTGCAATTTTTCGATTCGATTTCTAAAAATTTCTCGTTATCATTGTATTATTTTTTTGAAGTATGAGGGATCTCTAAAACTTCGTTCAATGGATCATTTTCAAAACTTTCACCTAGGGAATTTGGTTCTGCGAACCAATAACTGGAGCTTGTTTCCATTGTCCTCATCATCTGAGAAGTTGGTCAGTGAATCAATAATTTACTTGTTGTCAAAGTTAATATTTGTAATATTGCCAGAACTTTCCCACGGAGTCAACACATTTCGAAGGAAGTTCATGGCTTCAAATTACGGCCTATTTTCATATTTTTTAGCACAGTCACCACTATTTTTCTCTAAACTCGTCATCAATTATCGCCGGTAGGAATCGCACAAATTTTACCACATTTTTTGCGCTGTAATTCTTGCAAGCAAAAAAAAAATCGTAGAATAAGTAAAAAAAAGAAAATGTTTAATGTTGGTACAACAACCTATATAATTTGAAATATAGACCAAATTTTAAATAAACCATTTGTAAGTTTTTATCTTGGTTTCCTTATTTCAGGTATCTCTCCACAGGCCAGTCTTTACATTCTCTTAGCCTTGTCTTTCGTTTAAATAATTATACCATCGGGAAAATTGGTGGTGATGTGGTCCAAAGCATTTGGAAAAATTTACAACCGTCATACATGCCCATTCTCAATAAAGATAATTTTTTGAGAATGGCAGCTAATGCCAAGGAAAGATAGAATTTTTAAATGCAATAGTCACAATTAATGGTAAACATGTTCAAATAAAGGCGCCTCCAGACTGCGGTACGATGTACTACAACTTTTTTCATTATTTTTCTGTCATTCTACAAGGAGTAGCAGATGCTGACTGCAAGTTTATTTTTATTGATGTTGGTGGGTACGGCAAACAAAGTGACACAGGCACTTTTACTGAGTAACAAACTTTCCAGTTTTTGGAGGATTTTGAGAATAACCTACCAAAACCATGTTCATTTGAAGGAAGTGATGACCCAATGCCATTTATCTTTGTGGGAAACCACGCAAAAATATACCCTCTGAAAATATATCTGTTGAAACCATACCAGTTTAATAATTGTTAACAGTTGTGTTAAAGACAATATTTATATCAGATTTTTACAACTTTTTCTCGATGTTTTAGATTTCCAATTATCAGTTCTCTAGATTTAAACGTTGTATTGAGTGCGCTTTTGGAGTAATAACATCTAAGTGAGCATTGTTAAATAAAGCTATGGAAACGAATGTGGAAAAAGCAGAAAAAATTATTAAATGTATCTGCTTGCTACACAATATTATTATTCACAAAGGTGAGTAAACAAAACTTATCAGTATTAGGAGTTAAGAAAAATATATATATATACTTCCACCACCCGGACTCTTCTTATTCTCATTCGTCTATGTTAAATAATTAATTTTTTATTTATATAATAATTTTAATTATCTCTGTCTAAATAGAGGATACAGGTATATGTTTGTTGCGTTTGTATACTTTTAATTACCTCTGTCTAGACAGAGTATATTATAGGGTAGGTAATATGTGCGTTGCATTTTTATACAATTGGATTATATCTGGTATGTCTAGTGCATCTATTGTATGAATATTTAACCATAAAACCATGATTTTTTTGTGGGTTTATCTAATAATAAATTTAAATTTAACAAACGATTATAAATTGCAGCACGTTTAGTAATTTCTAATATAAGTATTCAGTGCAAATTTCAAGTTTCTACGTATTTTCTTTTTTATATTACAACGAAAAACCAAAATTTATTATTTTGTAAATATCTATAAATAATAAAAATTTAATATTTTTATATTGATGTAGGTAATATATTAATTTTATAATCTGTTACATACCTATTTAATATTTATATATTTATTTTCGGTCTAAAGTATATAGGACTGGTGACTTTTCCAGCTGTTGAAAAGGCACATGAAGAATATCGCAGTCTAAAAAATAAACTTCTTAGGACCGGAAGAAAATATAACAGGAGTACTCAAAAAGCATAAGAAGTACAAAATAAGTACAAACAATACTTCATTAGACCCGGGGCAGTCGCTTTGCAATGAAGTCCAAAAATTTTGTTTGTTAAATAATGTTTTTTCAGTGTGAAAATAAATTTTTCCTTTATTTAATTTTTATGTGTTCCTTTATTAAAAAAATTTTATTGAAAAATAAAAAAATTAAAGAAAAAACCGGTTTTATGTCCTTTTCTAAAGAAAATCATGCTCTTATAACTATTTAGAAGTAATAAGTGTAAACTTATCATCTAAATTTAACTTCTCGCCAACTAAATTCTATGCAAGAGTCTCCCGATCTCTGTTGTGGTAATTTTTGGTCCGCTGGTCCCACAAATCTGGATTTTCTCTCATCAGTTCAATTAAATCATCTTTATTCATGTTCTAAAATATTTAAAATGGTAAGACTAATTCATATAAATAGATAGGTACTAATAATAAACTAATACGCACTGATACGTATTAAAACTCACGTCGGATGTACTAGCGTATGTCGGACGACGTCGGTTGAAAATCAAATTGATTTGATTTTCCACCGACGGTCGGAACCTATCGGAACGGGTCGAATGATGTATATGCTGCCGTTCCGTAGCACTGTTAGTGGCCTTACTTGCGCACGGATATTTGTTTCCAATCCGAAATCGTCCGTTGTCGTCCGATGTCGTCCGACACCGTGTCGGACGATATACACTCCCAGTGTAAGTATAGTGCGGCCTAATTTATCCGTTTACCACAATAGTATGCGACCGGATCACCTTGCGGTTCACCTGCACTACACTAAAGTATAAACTGATACGAGAAACCTTTATCAATTTTTAAATAACATAAAGAAATTATACAATTTAAGAATGACAAAAAATAATGTATAAAAATGGTAATGAAATTTAAAGTAAAATGTTAATCGAATATTTTAGATTTATTTTAAATGGAAGAAATTGTAATATATATTATGTAAAATACTTTAGATAGGAAAATATGAGAGTGGATTCGGAAGAATGAGAGACAGGACTGTGAGACTATCGCCAGAGAGTGGAAAGGCAGCTGCTGGACTGTGGTACGAGAATATAGACGTATTTAGCATTGATAATTTTATTCCTTCCATAGTTATTTAGATTTTGATTTAATTTGTAATGATGGTTTCTTGGGTCTCATATAGTGTTATAGTAATTGCATATTGGCGCCTGGATGTTATAAATATTATATAGATGTAAGTGTCCTTGATAATTTTAGTGACATATTGAGTACACGTGCCGCTTAGATACTACGATTATGTATTCTAACCAGCTATGTATTTTATATAATATATACAATTATTACTGATAAATGTATTATTTGAATATTGCAGAATAGCTTACCTAGTCGTGCCTTTTCTGTCTTTTGTGTATATTTATTGAAATATAGAGCACAATAATACATATGTTATTGATATATTACTGAAAATTATGACTATTTTAAATTGTATATTATGTTATTTTCTCTGTTCATTCGTAATTTAAATGTTTTCATTAATTTCGATTTTTTTCTACAAAAATAAAATAATATTTTTTTATTATATTTTGATGTAAAATGATTGACTATAATTACATACACGTACTATGTATATTATAATTTATTTTTTTGATGGAATGTATAAATTTAATCAAATGTACAGATATAGGTACCCAAATAATAAGAGTTAATATATATATATTCTTATTTCCATTAATTTTTAATATAATTTATTTATTTAATTTTTTTCACTAAAAATAATATTTTGGAAACTATGAAATAATATGAAAATATGAGAAAATATTTTTCGGTTGTGCAGAATTTAAAATCATTATATAAGTACACGTCTTGAAATAAATATAATATCCTTTATATAATATTTTTAATGAACTTTAAGATTAATTTTAAATCCTTTTAAAATATGGAACAAATCACTATACCAACTTCAGTGATTTATAACCGTACGCGGTACCCTTCATAACAGATGAATTTTAATTTTCTGTGTTTATTACTCCTGGCCCTGTAAATAGTGCGTATTCAGCTTATGCGAGTTTTTAATAGTAAATTGGTAACTTTAAGTGGTAATTTTTCGAGTTTTCCCAGTTTTTTTAAGCATTAAGAAAAATTACCTTTTTAACCGAAATATTTTATATATGTAGTATATGTACAATAAGACAATAATAAATCAAATTTCCATGGAAACTATGATAATTTTTTTTATAATTAGCATTTATAGTGCAAAGGTCATTAAAAAAAAAATTATATTAATTACTAGCTAAATTACCGGACTTCGCCTCTGAACAGCTTTACCTGGTATGAAGAGGGGTTAAGGTGAAAAATTTAATTTTATCAAATATAATAAGTAAATAATAATCTAGTTGTTGAATACAATTTTGATTCATTTGTTAACAATGGAAACATTAAGTTACAAATTAATCAAATACCTATGATAATAGTATATTATAGTTTATATAGCATGTTATCAACAAAAATATTAAAAAAAAAAGTTTATTCAGTGCTATCTATTAGACATGGTTAAAATTATTCTATATACATTTGTGGCATTTCTAAAAATAAACTCTGAAATTTTCGTTAAATTTGGTCAAGTCGTTCATAAGTTACATGGTCACTAATTGATGCACAGAAAAATTATATAAATATATATAATGATTAATACACCAAAGCTAAGTATAATTTGTTTATTTTTTATTAATTCAACATTAGTTTCAAAATTGTATATTATTATATTAGGTATGAACCATGAAATTACAAATATTATAAATTAGTAGTTTATTTTTACGGTTATACAATCCTATGATATTTTATTTAAATTATATTATTATAGCGGAAAACTAGATGTTAGTAGAACTATTTTGTATAACTAGTATGCGTTTATAAAGAATAACGATAGTCATTAGTTATTTAGACCTATCGATAGATAATCATAACTATATGATAACTCTTCAAAATTAAGTAGGTATTTAACTTTGGTTCTAAGTTCATATATTATATTTTTTGATGTGTTGTAGCCATTTTAAAGTAATACAAACAAGATGTTTTGTGAACATTAACTAAATGTATTATTCAGGTTATATTATACTGAAATATACAGCGAATGTTGGTTTCTGGTGATGAGGTGCACATGATTAAATCAAAATTTTAAATTCAAATAGTTTATAATTTATAGATGGCATACAAAATATTTAGCTATTAAATAAAAATAGTGATTTTTAAGGTTTTTAACAGGAGCTAATATTAGTTAATTGTATATATAATTTTTAACACGGAACGTACGATTTAATTATTATAATATAGGTATTGCTGTTGTTTAAAGTATAAATTCCAAGATTTAATCAATAAGTTATTTTACCAAATTATTAGAAATATATATATTAGAAAAAACATTATCTCACTATAATAGTATATTAACTCAAAATTGAACTAATCATCGTATAAATAATAATAACGATATAATATTATCACCCACTTTTATACTTTAAAATACCTTGGAATTTAATAATATAATACACCATAATAGGGTACGTTTATAGTGATGTTAACTTATAGGGCAGTTCAATTATATGGCTTAGAATAAAAGAAAAATTATGTTACAAAATGTTTAGTTTTTGAAGCTGAATTTATAATATTAAAATATTAGAAATATGGTACATATTTATATTTATATATTATAAAACTATAAAATATTGTTTTTAGATAAATGTATAATTTTATGCTACATAATTATAATAGAAAAATAATAGACATATAAATATTTATTCATAATTCATACTATTCAATAAATACAATATTAATACATAATGCACATTATGTACAATATTAAAATTAATACATGGTTCCCATAAAATTACTTTTAAAGTGGTTTTTTTTTTTATAAATAATATTTGTTTATATGATATAAAATATACATTATACATATATTAATACTATATAAAATTAAAAATTTTACAAGTTTATACTAAATATCGTATGTATTATGTTTTCTAAATTATATATATATATATATATATATATATATATCTTATATAAAATATTGCATTAGATAAAATTGAATAATTCAGTTTTTATGTCGTAATATTTTATTAAATCAATTTAAACCATTATATTAAATTTAATAATTTAAATATTTCACTGTTCATAAACCCATACATATTATAAAATTGAAAGTCTGGTCAAAACGATGATACATCACTGAGAAACTATTACTTGAGTCCGAATACTCCATTCAGATGCCAAAGATAAACTGGAACAAAAATATCAATTTTTCAATCTTAGAACAAGTCAACCATTATGCTTTTTAGGTTTGTATTATATAATATATGTCCATAACAAAATATTATATAACACATTGTTTTTTATTAGATTCGTTTGATGAAATTTATATAATTTTTGGATCATCTAGGGCTATTTATTTGCAACGAATCTAATATATTTAAAAGTCCTATATACATTTTCAGTACATGAAAACAAACTAACTGAATATTTTAATGCATATTAAACGTTTTAAAAAAATATCTGAACTTGGATATTTTTATGAAAACTTGTTGCTTGTGGGAGGTTTTCGTCTATCAAAGAGTAGAATTACTTTCATGTATACACATTGTAATATGTACATGTATGTATGGAATTTTTTGGATTTGACAATAATTTATAGTAGTAATTTTTAGTTAGACAAATCAGTGAATAATAATAATAATAAAATTTATTTTTAAAAATTGCAGAATATTATTGGTAAATATATCCTGAAATTAATATTATACCATGTAGAAGAAACTGATAATCTTATGAAAATGTATAGATAATTCAAACAAATAGTTAAAGATCCTGCATCAATGTGAACATAAATGTTAATTCCATAAAATGGATACTATATAGTATTTATTAAATTGTATGGTTATCATTTTGATATGATGTGTTAAATGTCTAGTCTACTTTAACTTTAGTTTTATCGATAAATCATTTTACACAATTGTTTGTTTAGCATATTGTATAAGTGAAGACTTAAATATTGTAATTAATTACATATAAATGTTTAGGTAAAGTTGTTGAAATACTCGTATTTCAGAAATAAATATTTAATATTTGTACATTTATTTTATAAAGTTTTCGAGTAAAATATTTATTTATTTTTACTGATTATATTATCATAATAATAATTATTACTAAGACTTATTTTCAATTTAATAAATTAAAATAATTTTGATAAAAGTTCTAAAAGAATAGATAAAGAATAATTGTATCATAATACCATAAAATAGTAATTAATGACTTTAAAAAGTTTAAAAAAATAAATCATATACGTATATATTTTAATAAATTTATCATATAGATTTTTAAATAAATTTATAATAGTATTATATGTTTTATTTAATTACTTAAAAAAAATATATTTTTTAAAAAGTTGCCTAAATTATAGAAAACTAGAACATTTATTCGGTAATTGAACAAGTAGTATCCCGGGAACTGCTTCAATAGTAAAAACGGGGAGTTTTACACATGCCGCTATAAAACTATATGCAATTGTATATAATTTTTCTATCGACAATAAATAACGACAGTGGTTACGCTACATCTACGAGTTATTCATTTAAAGAAGAGGCACGTGTCAAACGCCCCGTTTCATAGTACTGTCAAGGGAACTAAATATCAAAATAAGTAGGTATAAGGTTCACTGAGAAATATTTTAAATGTATATTATATGAGTCGACGTATAATATAAGATAATATTTTTTAAATGATTTTGACCTACACAATGAATGCAAATAATGTTTTATTTGGTGGAAAATGCTTCATAACATTTAAATTATTAACCTGGTTAAGTTTTATACAAAATGTTAAAATAAGTTACTATTATTTAAAATAATTAATATCGTTTGAATTGGTTTAAAAGTTATTTGCAAAATAAGAAAAAAAGTTAAAATTAACGAAATAACTGGTGATTATATGTTAATTATTAACTGTGGTGTATCACAGAGTAGTGTTCTTGGTTCAAATTTATTTATCTTATATATTAATATCATATGTAATATTAATATCAATAGTCAAATAGTTACATATGTTGACGACACTGGTCTATTATTTTCTGCTGACTCTTGGTATGATGTTTGCACAAAAATTTTAATTGGTTTCAAAAAGGTAATTAATCATCTAAATCAAAGAAAACTAACGCTAAATTATAAAAAAAAACAAATTTAATGAATTTTACGATAAACAAAAATGCCAATACATTTCTGTGCTAATACTAGTCCATGTAAAAATACGTCTTGTAAAATGTTATTTGGTGTTCCCAGTACTCGTTATTTAAGTTTAATTTTTGATAGTAATATGAGATGGTATATTCATACAAATTACCTAGTTATGCGTAAAATATTCTTAATTTTAGTTTTTATAAATTGCGTTTTGTTGTGCCTTTAAACACCATGAAAAAACAATTTATCTGGTTCTATATCAGCCCATTTTTCAGTATGGTTTATTAGTGTGAGAGGGTTTGACTGTAAATGCCTTAAAATCTTTACAGTTACAACGACAAAAAATTATTAGAATCTGTCTGCATAAGCAAGTATTAAAAGACCCTACTTACCTTAATTTTAAAATTTTTCATGTCCTTTCAGTAAAACACTTGTATAAAAAATGTCAATTATGTATATTGTTAAACACCTGAATGACTGGATTGATTTTACAAACATTCAAAATAAAAGAGTGCAGAGAGCATATGATGCCAAAATAGGTTTTTGTAAAAAGTCTTTTGGTCAGAAATTTGTTAATTATCTGAGACCCATATACTATAATTCTATGCCTAAAAAATAATTTTCAAAATAGTATAAAAGTTTAAAAAATCCGTCTATAATTGGATTCTCAATACTCAAGAGTAGATTTAGTTCTAACTAAGACAACTTTACTTTATATTTTTTTTTTTTCATGTTTTTCATCTAATATCTATAATTCAGTATAATTTATTACTGTATATTTTTTTTTATCATAATTTACTCTTTTTATGTAATGTATATATTAAATACTTTAAATTTAAATCTAATTATATTAACAGTGTAAATTAGTAAATATGCACTTTTGTAACTCTGTGCCTCCGCTACAAGTAAAGCTTAAAGGTTTCATAATTTCACTCATATACTTATTGTTAACATTTATATAACATGTGTTGTGTATTGGAAATAATAAAATAAATAAATAAAAAAAATATAATATGATATATTGTAATATAATATAATATATGTGGCTTTTTATTTTTTTCAATTATGTTGATAAAATTGTATAAGACGGCGTGATGTATAGGCAATTGTGGTACATATTTGTATAAGCAAACATTACTCGTATACATATTTTAATTGTTTTCACATTTATAATAATATAAATATCTAATCTAACTCAAAAATTATTCTATGCGATTACATTTTATAATCTCAAATGTGACATTACATAAAAATGTCTATGTGATATTAAATTGATGTTTTAAAAAATAGTTATCATAGTATTATTCTTACTATCTTATTATCCTGACTCAAAAAGATATCCATGTGATATTGATTTGTAATAAATAGAAATAATCTCTATGAAAATATGTATTTTTAAATCTTTATGATGGTACTTAAAATCTCAAATGCAACTTCCAATAATTACTTCTATGTGACATTCAAAGGATATTATAAAGAAAGAATGGTTGTTATGCAAATAATACATTAGGCCTGCAATGTCACAAGTAGATTTCCATCCGACTTTAATGTAATAATAACGTATAAAAATCGTGCTATACATAGTTATATCTATGGTGTAATAATTAACAATACTTATTGGATATTATAATAATTGTAGGATGTTAAGCATATGCGATTACTTTAGGTAGGTAGGTATGATTTAAATTATATATATATAAATATATATATTATATATATTATTTTTATCTTTTATATTCAGCAAAAAGTTAGAATATTTTTAGAAATAAAAGAGTGTTTAAAAAAATGATTCAATAATATATCTATAATTATTAATGTGAAAAGAAATATATGTATATATATTGTGTATTTATATTACATCGTAACTGGTATCATTGTCCAACTTTTGACTACACGAAACATAACTCTTAAGCATAACATTTTTGAGATAAACATTTTGTCATAATTCTGAAAATTTAACGAAAAATGTATTAGTAGATAGCAATGGATACAGCAAGCCTTTCAAACGTACTTTATCCAACGTTTTTGGTATACTGTTAATTTTTATTTGCCCTGATATCAACTCTGCTAACGCCGCTGCTCAAACATACAACACAGTCGCATTGTCCGATATACGACATAGCTCTGCATATGGGGGCAAAGAATACCGAAGCATCGTATATTATGAGCCGGACCTACAAGTCGTCCAACAAACATCTATAGGACCCCAGACATAGGCGTTTGGAGAGGACGTGGGGACCTACTAGCATAAATAAATTCTAGATAGCCCCACACGGGCCGACCATTAGCCGGATGACCAAAATAACGGCAGAGATAACTCGGGTTGACCTACCACCGTCAACTTAAATCCTAGTTGAGGCTTTTTATGGCTGAGGAGACTATCTCCGGCTGAAACGTGCCACCACGTTAGGTACGTAATGCACCGAATAGTAAATCTGAACGGTTTGAAAATCAAGCCCGAAGTGCTAGTTCTAGAACGGTCGTATTCCACTCGTCTCAAGTACCGCTAGATCGTTAATGCAAGGTTTTAGGCGCAAGACACAAAATTCGGGAATATCCTGTCCGATATACGACTAGTAATATATATATATATATATATATATAATATATATATATTTTTTTACGTTCGTTTTGCGTGTGCACCAACATTTTTACTGCGAACGATTACAGTATCTGTTTCAGTGGCGCGACAGCTACAAGTTGAAGTGCTCTAGTACCAAATACAATTTTTCCGCACCCTAAAGTAAGCAAAAAATGTGATTTGTATACATTTCCTTAAAAATTGAAAAATTGACTTTAAAAACTACAAATAATCAAAAAAAATCTATATGCCTAGGGTAAAAGAGAGTGGGGAGATAATAAGAGTTTAGTGCCCCTAGGAGCTCGGCGCCCAGGAGTAGTTGCCCCTGCTGACCCTGCAGTAGCTATGCCACTGACTTGTTTAATATTTACTCGTCTGTCCGATATTCCTTTCATACATTTTTACGTGCGCTCTATGCTTGTTTCACATTGGACCACTTTATGTGTCACCACAGAAAAGAAAATTCATGATTTTTAATTTCTCAAATTTCATTTTACATGGTCTGTATTATATAGAATGTGTAAAACAAATTAATAATTCTAATACTGGGAATAATGCAATTAAAATACAGTGATACAATGCTGTAGTATAAATTCTTAGCTACATATAGGTACCGTTTCGTTCTTATTTAGTATAATATAATAAATAATACTGTGACCTAAAGGTTGCAAATTAATTTGATTTTATCTTCCATTTATTAATTTAAAAAATTAAAAACTATAAAAAAAATACAACTTATTTCTCGTATAATATTAAAAATAATACTAATAGACTAGAGCGTATAATATATGTATAGTACTGGTACTTGTTGTTGTATAGTATCATAAAATGTTAGTAATATAAATTCGTTAACCTTCTTTAGTAGATATTTCTCAATATGTTTTTATTGAAATAAAAATATATTTTGGATTTCCAACGGATATAAAAGTATTTCTCATAGAATATTATACATTGCAGATTGAGTAGTCTGAAAAGTTTTTATATTTCTATTATGAAACTCTATCATATTTAAAATTTGAGACGTGTTTGGCTCAAATATAATTATTAAAGTTTTTTTTTTTCTATTTTAGTATAGGAACGATGGTGTAGAAAAATTGCTTAAAATGTAATATATTATGAACTTTCTACAAAGTGCAGTATGATAGGGTATGTTTACGTTATAATAACATTTTAAAAATATAGACGTATTTGAAATAATTTTTGTGTAAATCGAATAGTAGGACGTAATGTTTATGCATTAGTTATAGATAAATTGTATTTATTTTCATTTTGTAATTCCGTTTAGTAAATACATTTAGAGACGAGAGTTAAATAAATTAAAAATTTACATTTTTCCAGTAAAACAATATAAATTCACTTATAAATAGTTAAAATATTAATTAATTTAATACACGTTTAAACACCCTTAGTTTAAATGAAATATGGGTATTTTTTACAATATGTCTGAAAACATTGGGTTTGAACGATTGATTTAACCGATTGATATTTTATCCAAATAATTTTTAAGGTGAATTTTTAGATTATTTATCGTGCTCTCTTTATAAATTATTATCGACAATATCACTTACAATGTACGTTAAAACTAAAATCGTATGCTGTAAGGTGGTATCAATATCTGTGCTTGTGTTCACTTCATACATTGTGATATATTGTTTGTTATATAAGCGTTTGAATGAGTATTGTATTTTATCAGAATGGTATTAGTCTGTTCCAGAAGTTTGGCTTGCCATTTTTCTACCGAATACAAATCTCTGGATCTTTCAAGGATTTATTATAGTTTATACTTGCCACGTGCCGGTCTTAAATATATGTCGAATGATATGAAAATGTCACGAATATTGACACAAACGATGCTTTACAATACAATAAATATAATATTTTTTCAATAATTGATACACTGGCTTTTAATATCACTTATAATTTTTGAATTGTTCAAAATAATAATTTCAACGTTTGATTTAACACTGTTCGATGTATTATGTGAAATGTATATTAATTATCCTTAGTCCATTGAGGTGCAAAAATAAAATATTTATTAAAAAATACATTGTACAATAATTTTGATATATATATATATATATATATAATGTTTAGGGTGGGTAAGTAACACAGATATACATTTTTTTTTATCCGGAGCAAAGATAAAATTATATCTATTATCTAGATACATTTTTTACAGTGTTATATAACTTTTTATGCTAAAAGATACAAAATACATAAAATGATCAAAAATTAAATTATTTTGTCTGCCATTACATTTTTTAAATGTTTATTCTATCTCAATATCTCATATTGTAAAATGAAAACAATTTTTTTTGATATTTATTGTTGATTGATAATATTGATGTTAACTCTCGATTTATCTATTCCAGATATTCAAGATTGAATTGCATTATTTCACATAATTTGAACTTATGTTAATTTAGTATCTGTAAGCAGTAGCGCGGTGAAGGCATTTTCATTGAGGCACGTATTTAAAAAAAAAAAACCCCCCGGTGGCGACCTCCTCCCTCGATTTGGAACAAAAATTATAGTACACATTTTTATGAAATATATAAAACTTTCTGGAGGATATGAGAGAGTAGGGAGAAGTAAAGGTGAGTACATCCGAAAATGTATATTTTGCTTTTGAATTGTGATATATTTATAAGGATATTTATAGTTTGTACGCCACTAACTGTATGTATTAACATATTATATTGAGTTGGTTTTAAAACAGAAAGATACCATCGTAAATTATTCAAATTAAATATGTAATTTCCAAAATTACATTTGATACTTATAATATATATTAAGTTTAGACCTAGATATTTTTTTTATTTAAAATAAGCAGAAAATTTACATATGTACCATGAACATTTGTTTATTTATTTGCATTAGTACATTTTATAAAATAAAACCATCCAGTGTGAACCAAAAAAAGAGGAATGATTTATGAAACAGCGGTATCATCCAATTACCGGCAGATATTTGGTACTTTTGGTGTGGTCTACATTCGAAAAAACAGATTTATATTCTATATTTTAATATTAAGCTTAACGTTGGTTTTTTTTCATTTAATATATTATAACACGTTTCCATTGATTCAACAGATATTGCGTAGTAGTTTGAAAAGTTTTCTAGATGTTGAACATTTTATAAGTCGACTATTACTTGTTTTTTTACGTTCTTTGGTAAAAATTCTACTAAATCGTTTTCTTGCGCCAAATTATTGTTTTTATTTCTTACGTTCTACAAAATTTGTATTTAATAGTGTTTTTAGATTATATTTTTCTTTAAGAAAATTTTCGACCTAAAGTAGCTGAGGAGGATTATTGGTATTATATTGATAGGAAGTGGGTACTTGATGGTATCCTATACATAGAATTTTAAATTTTTTCTAATTTATATATTATTATATGTATTAGAAACTAAAGTACGATTTCTAAATTATTGAATCTAATAACTTAATTTATTATCTATACATAACAAAGTGTGTTTATGGCTAAAATGGAATGTATATTGGAATAATGGATATATATTATTTTATAATATAATATAAAATTGTGATATTATAAAATGTTCTAATTTTTACTGTACTTAATATGTATGTACTTTAGATATATCACAACAGCTCCACTCAGAATAATATTTATCTAAAACAATTATGATTTATTATTGCTTTAAAATTCAATATATCCATCAACATTTTTCTATTCAACGAGCGATGTGCTTCAACCTCTACTGACGGACTTTTTAATTAAAAAAATAGATTATGTGCCGTTCATAAGTTATAACTAAAAGTTTTTAGTTGTAAGCAGTAATATATGTTAGTAGTACTAAGTATTTAGTGTATAGGTCACAAACTTTCCTAATCTGTTACATTACATTGAATGTTTTTTGTGTATAGTATATGGCTGAAGCTAATATGTGAAGAAGTTATTAACGTCTTCGCTTAACTTCATTTTAGTATTTTGAAATACTGAGTTGTTTAAAGAGACACAATAAAATTTGAATAAATACAATTTCTTTAAATTTGAAGTAACCTACTTATTATTGTAATAAATTTATATTATATGATCTAAAACTAAAATTAAAAAGGGTGCACTTCGTTCGTCGGATAGGATATTCTTGGTGAATATCCTGTATTTAAAAGCATAGATAAATCATTGTCTCTAAAAAAACGATTCTTAGCGGCGTTTTGGTGTACTATACATATCTTTTAATATTAGTAATGTTATTCAGTATGTTTAAAATTAAATCACAAGAGTAATCGTAAAAAAAAAATGTGATTTAGTGTGACATTCTCAATATTATAAATTATAATATTTATTTAAAATAGCTTAATTTAGCATAAGTACATTACTATTATTGTCAGATATACATTTGGTTTCGTATATTTTATTTAGAATTTAGTTTATATTTTGATTATTGAAAACCACAAAATATTGTAAGAACTATTTGATGTAATTGATGTATATAAGAATTCGCTATACAATAGTAACATTATTAAACATTCACATGACATACATGTACAGTTAAATAAAATTAAAATAATAATTATACAATATCAAATAATTTTTGGTAAATACTGTAATTTGAATATATATATTATATGTATGCCTACATTATACATTTGTACTTTAAAGAAACGTTTTATGTTAAATGAAATTTCCTTTTTTGGAAATAACAATATTTCTTTAAATTATTTAATATTAGGCAAATTATATAATAGGAAATATAGTAAGATATATACTTATACCTATATCAATAAAATTACCTATAACAGTAGTGTAAGCTGAATTTTTCAATGGGGGATAGTTTGAAAATAAATAAATAATAATCAGTAGACACAAGATTAGGCAAGAAAGAATAAAAAAGGTGCTTTTTCAGTGTTATAATAGAATATTGTTAAAAATATATTTTATGATATACATTTATATAGTGGCGTATTTACGGAGAAA
The DNA here is from genome assembly GCA_025469235.1 of Pemphigus obesinymphae. Classification (NCBI taxonomy): domain Eukaryota; kingdom Metazoa; phylum Arthropoda; class Insecta; order Hemiptera; family Aphididae; genus Pemphigus; species Pemphigus obesinymphae. The sequence goes on along the minus strand of JAIPRL010002274.1, from coordinate 32,059 downwards.
AATCCAAGGGTACTAAAAAAGAACCAACAAATATTAATTTTTAAAACTTAAATACCAAAATTTCATTTTTGTAGATAGAACTTCTTTAAACAGTATTAATTGGAAAGGTTAGAGTTTGATCGACTTAATATAATGCCCTGAAATGAATATAAAAAATATAAATTTTAGATTCTGAGCGGTGCAAAATATTTTCTTGTTTTGCTATGATATTAATCGGTCCCGTGGCTTATAAACCATTTTATACTTATAGCACACTAATCTAAAATGTCTTATTAGCCGTTTGACTAAAACAATCAATGGTCATTATAAAACATTAATAAACAATATAATTTTTTTGCAATATAATATATATTATATATTTATCCATTATTTTTAAAGGCATACATTACAAGTCCATACTTTGATGGAACGTTTTATGTTAAGTAATAAATCTTTAAATTTACTATACTTATAAAAAGATAAGTTTTAGGTATATGAATATAAGTGCTATATATTAGGTCTGTTACATTATATATAATATACTTAAGATATGTAAATTTATATTATATATATATATATATTTATGCAAAATGCTTGTAGACTTAAAAATAAAATAAATATAAACATCATTGTAAAACCTCGCTCCACTCAGAATTTAAAACAATTATTATTTTTTACCGTCGATTTATGTAAGTACTACTAAAAAAAATAGTTATTCTTAATAATATAATTGTTATATTTTATTATTGTTGAACTGATTTTATTTCTTTATATTTGTTAGGCACAAATTAAATATATTATATTATCAATCATTTGTATGATTTTTACTATGTCAAATTTCTTGTATGTTTTTTTTTTTGTTTTTATAGATTAATAAGTTTCAATTCCCAAAAAAATGGTATATTTTTTTCCTTGACATTTGACTGAAATACATTTATATTCAAATAATTACTTCTATAAAAGTCTAAAATTATTTACAATTTAATTTACTCTTTATACTTATAAGTTATAACATTTAATCTAAATTTATTATCATATGGATTGTATATAATTAATTAACACGAGTGTTGGAAAAACTCATAGATTGAAACAGGGATTTTTAAATTATTGTGGTCTACATAATGACATTTATGGAACTATTGAAACTCTGAGAAATTACTTTAGTAAATGTATTTTCTCAATTGGTTTTGTAACACTTTAAATTTCATATTTTCTCTGAAATGTCAACACGGTTTAACTGTAAATATAAATCAAAATATATTATGCTTTAAAAATGATTATCTGAATGCAATGTATTTAAAAATAAAAATAAAACGATATTTTATATAGGTACAGATCTTAAATTAGGTTATATAAATGTGTAAAAAAGTGTATATTAATAAGGATATAAAAAATATAATCATAAACCACAAATATCATAGATGAATGAAATGAAATAAGAAAGAAAAACAAAATATATTAACAATAATTGTGTATTCTTTAGTAATTATATATTCAACTTTTAAATTTACTAAAATGAAAGGGTTTTTAAAATTCTCCAAACTTGATATCCAATCTGTATATAGTATTTGTATTTTTTATGTTATTTTAAAAGGAAATAGTAATATATCCTGATATTATACTTTATAATTTTAAATTTAGTTAAAATAGATTTTCAACTACTAAATTAATAGGATATACTTATATACCCAATTTATTCAAAACTTTGTTTATATTTTCTTTTACATTAAGACAATTTTAAGAAAATCTAAAAACGGCCTCTTTGAAGTGCCTACCAACTAGATTGGTAATTGTCTATATAATTTTTAATATTATTAAAATAATATTAAATTTTCTTTGACAATTAAATAGCCAATAAAAAATATAATTACCATAAAAGTTTTTGATTTTATTTTGTTCTTTTCTTATGTTATTTTTTTTTATTTATTTAATAATATCAATAATATACATCGTATATTAGAAAATATTTTTTACATTTCAGCAAACTACTTGGATAATCAAAAAACTTTATAATACAATTTGCTAATGATAACCTATAAACATCAAAACTCTTACTCGACTCCTTCTGCTTGAAAAGCTGTTGACAGGAAAAAATATAATTTAAAACCAATGTTTTCCTCGCTTCTTTCTAAAATCTAAAATATTTTAATATTTTTAATTTGAAAATTTCGCATTTTATGTCACAGATTTTAGGTATTAAAATATATAATACAAATATTGAAAAAAAATTACAAAGTATGGAACACTTTAATTTTTCATTTTTTACGTAGTAAATTAATTTATTTTGTATGCAAAATGTTAATACATTAATTTCTATGAAGTTAAAAAGTAATTTGTTTATTAAAAAATAATAATTTTCCGATGATGTTTTTGTAAATATTATAATTTTAAATTGAATAATTGAAATTATATTTAAACGTCTATGAATTGTGTAATTTTATTTTTTAATAAATAATTAAAATATGATTTATTATGCACACACCCTTAAAAATTGGGCTAACTGTTTGTTATTATTAAATCAACTATGTTTTATTAAATTTATTTATTTTATGTTTAACGTAGTATTGCTTCGTAGAAAGAACCAAAACTAAATAGACCAGCACGGTAAATTTTCAAATATTTAGTATACGTGAACTTATGACGTAGGATCAAAATAATTATACAATTTTATCCCAAGACCGACCATTAGATCAAAAACAGCTGAGACAACAGCTATTATTTGTTTGAAACTACTTGCATTGGTCTCCAGATGACTTTAAGTAAGTGATATATTTTCTAGCCCTATAATGGTTTAGGTTATTACGGTTGGTTTAAATCCGGCATTGTTAGTGGAAATTTAAATTTATTATTTATACAGGTACCAAACTACTAATCACGTTGTGTAATAACGGTCAAAAACTTTACTTATCAAGTATTTAAGTAATATTCTAAATAATTATTTTTGATTTTAATTTGCTTCAATTATTGAAATTGTATATTTTTACAAGCCTACAATTACAATAATATTATATTCACAATATATACATACCTATATTATTAAATAATATACTTACGTTATTTATATAGACTATTATTTAAAAATGTATTAGGTAATATGCAAATGGTAGTTAACATAAAATAGTAATGCAATTTACTTATCTAGTGTTATATATCTGTGGGCAAAATATTATTTAATATTATTTATACTATTTGTGTGATAATTTCTAAAATTATGAATTATTTAATCAACTTGAGCTCAGAGTAAAAAGGTTTTAAGGGGCCAATTTTTGAAAAGGACTTTTTATGCCAAATTGACTATGCTTTGAAATTTAAATAAACTAATTTATCAATTGCTATTGAATAACTTTCTGAAAATAAAAATATTATGAATCGATATTAAGGTATAAGTTATAGACATTTAAAAATTATTTGCTGAATAACTCGGTAATACCGAGATTATTTGCCGATAAATTATTTTTTTTTTAAATATAGCACTCATCGTTGTAATAAAAAAAATCTCACTTATGACGATAAAATACCCAACACTTTTAGTATGTTTAAACTATATAATATTTCTAAGGTTAGTTGTAACATAAAACCATATATACTTTTAACATAACGTAAAAAAAATTCAAAATAAGATTAATATATGTTTATGTATTAAGAACCACAACTAATTTACATTATTATATTATACAAGGTTATACAAAAATGTGATATTTATTCATTTCCATATTTAGTTTTATTTATATCACATATATTTATAATCACAAATAAAATATGAAATTAGTTTTTAATGAATTTTTTTAGTTTTCCAACTGTTCTCCATCATATTAACAATATTGAACTTGAATTTGTAAAATTATTATCATTGACATTTATATTGAGACTCCATATTTAAAACACAAAAAATGTCTAGAAAAATAAATAAATATTTAATAGTTGTAAATTGTATTTAATTATTTAGGTAATAAAAAAAATAAAAATTCATTTAAGTATATATTATTTAATATACACCTAACCACTTTTACATTTAAATCGTGAAATTATAATTTACAAATAATTAATATTACAATACATACATACATACATACATACATACATACAACATATAAAATTATCAGTAATTAATGTCTTTAAACAGATTACCGAAATTTATTCAAGACCTATATAATTCTGATCAAATGGCCGTTTGAATTAAAGTTTTTAGATTTCTTTGGAATATAAAACAGATTAGTCGATCTGGTACATATACGAGATACTTGCATTGCACAATATAACAATTATTCTTTTAAGATTTCTATAGGGTGGTCGATTTAAACATATATTGGTTTTAATAGAAACCCAATTTCTAGTTAATTTATGTAATATTAATGAAAAAAAAATAAAGAATTCTGATTAAATATAAATGATACCCGTAAAAACACGCATATTAGCTTTTTAAAATTAATTAAATTATAATTTTTCCTAACGCCTAAGTAAAAAACACCTAATAAAAACACTATTAAAATATATGTACCAATATGTCGTTTCAGAAACAATTGAGATAATATAACTATTCAATTCTAATACTTTTTAGACTCGATTTTAATCATTTTTTTTTTTTTTAAATAATATAATATGTCTATTTTAGAAACAGGTGACCTAGAATATCCATTGCTGATGATATTATATCATACCTTCCCCGTAAGCACTTTATGTTGCTGCAAATTTTGAAAAAAAATTTTTAGTTATGACGAAAATATGACGGATTTTGAGATATTTAAATCCAAATAGTTGGTATAATACATTTTCAAGACATGAAAAAATTTACCTGATATAATTACGTTAGTCATACATTACTCTAATTATATTTAAATCGACGATTAAAAATTATTTTAGATTCTGAGTGAAGAAATATTTATTTATATTTTAAGTCCACGTGCATGTCGCGCATATCCTATACATATTTTGCAACTCTAAAATTAATGTTTTTCCCAGATATATTTTGATTAAAATAATATGGGGAAAACGTTATAAATATAACTACAGTGGTGCATTTTTAACTGTATATAATTATTATTTTAGGAAATTCCAACATTTTATTTTTATATTATTAATATAAAAATAATGCATTGATCATGCCGATTTTAATTGCACATGTATTATGTTAATTTGTAATCGGAAGAAAACGACTTGGAAAAAAACATAATTTACAATTTACTACCGATTTTATTATAATTCAGTATACAATATAAATGTTTAATATATTATGAATATTGTATTTCAGAAAAAAAAAAAAAAATTTAATCATGATTAATAAAAAATACATTTTGACAATAAACTACTGTTTATTTAATTATTGAATAAACATGTGATTAATATATTTTGAATATTGTGTTTAAGAAAAAAAAATGTAATCCTTAATTAAATACGTTAATAAAGTAATAATGTACATTAATTAAACATTTTATAATTCACTTCGCAAAGTCTTCGTTGACTAAGTAAAAACAAATTAAAATACAAATACAAATACAAATAATACTTATAATAACTGTAAATTAAACGGAGAACAAATGTTTTTTTAGTTAATGATAATTCAACAATAAAAACATAATTATAATATTACAGTATTATTAGTATTGTAGGTATGTTTTTAATAATATTTATATACAAATTACAGTATATTTGATAAATGAATCGCATACATTTTAACCAAGATATAATATTAAATTGATATTAAGAATTAATAATATTATTAAGTTTAATGTGAACATTGTTAATAAATAAAACAAATATATTTTAATATAATATATTAAGTTTATACAAACTAAAATTGAATAATGTAATATAAAAATTTATATCTTAGTATTTAATAAAATACAATACATTCATTCTATATTAAATATTAAATACATTATCAGAAATTATTTATATATATATATTTATTTATTATAATATAAATGAAATGGTACGTTACATAATTTATGATTTTTAAATTAAATCATTATTATTAGTTATATTCATGTATAGTAATTAAAAATATTGTAAATTAATCTAGATAAAAAAAAAAAACATTCTTCTTCTTCTTCTTTGCCTTTTCCCCTAACTATTTAGAGTCGGACGCCAGAGTTCTGCACTTCCACTTAACTCGATCTCATTTTCTTCTCTTCCATTCACCCACTTCATAATAATTTCACATCGATTTTTCTGTCTTTCTCTACTCCTCATTTCTCGAATATTCAATAAAAAAGATCATTATAATATAGCAAGTATAAAAATTACATCTACCGAATAATCATAAATTATTCATAAGAAAACATTCTCTAATTAGGGTTCAATCGGTATTGTTATATTAAAGAATATATCTGAAAATTATTTTTAGAGTTAATTAAATATGAATAATGTTATCTTGTAAACATAAATACACACATTTTACAAAGTGTACTTATGCAAATAAATTAGACATGATCAAATAGTTAACTTTTTTAAAACAATATTTATTTATAAAGTTAATTTTGTTTAGAAATATATTAGATACCTATATATTAGGTCAAAATTCTGATTAGATAATGTGTATTCTATATTTTATATTATATATATTCTATATTTCCCTGTAGTCATATATTCTAATATTTTATTTGTTTATTAAAGTTAATTTTATCTAATTTCAAAAATTAAGTTAAGAACTCCAGTAATAAAATTTAATTTTAGAATGTATACTTTATGTATATTTAAAGAACAAAGTCACTCGGTAACATGCATTTATCATGCAACGTGAGTATAAGAAAATTTACTCCGTTTTGACCAAAATATGAAATTCAATGCTGAATTTGATATAGTTTGAGCAATAAAATGAGTGGGATATACTTATATCATCCGATATAGTAACGACTAATATGCCAAAAGTGAGGGTAAGTAAGTAATAAAATGTCATACAGTGAACCACAAATTATTACGATACGACGATATACCACCGTATACAAACAAATTCTGGCACTTTAGGACACACAATAATACTCGTAAATTAATTTATTTTCGAAATCGAACCGCAAAATATATGTGTTATAATACTCATACTAGTGGTGTGGCGATGAGACTTTATTGTATATTCGTGTTCCATATTATTTTATGAAAATGTGTAAATTTTCTGTATGTCTTCGGTTACGAAAAAGTACTTTGTACTTCAATGGTATACGTCAATAATGGTATACACCACAATAATTTCATCGAGTATAAAATATTTCATGATGAACATATTAATTTAATTATTCTGAGCCGAGAAAGGATGCTATAGTGGTTATACAATGATGTTTATTTTTTTTATCTTTCTTTTTTTTCTATGGTTGAATTTTTAACCAGAAGACTTAATCCGGTATAGAGAGATCCATATTATACTAGAAAATTTGATCAAGATGTTTTGATTGAATACTTTATTTCATGCAATATATTTTATACAAAACGTTTACATGAACATATAATAATTAAAATGATAATTCGTGAAGTATCAAAATAATATTATAATTTATAATAATTCACCGATTTTAATGAAAGGTTTATAAATATATATTATTGTTTCAATGTCTAATTTTTTTTAGAATTTTGTTATAATTTTTAAGACAAATATTTATATAAATCTATATCGTATTAAAAAATGAAAATTATATCTTCAAAATACTATAATCCTAAATAGTTTCGAAATATTTAAAATTTAAAATTCAATACTTTCATTCAAAGTCTATGAAATTTAAGTGTAAACTAAGTTTTAATGTTAAGAGAACGCTTCACAAACAAATGTTGGTAGTGAAATAGTACTTTCATAATTCAAATACTACTAAGTCTACAATAAACATTCAGATATAAATTATATAATCTTTAAAAATGAAAATTCATTTGAATTTCTTGCAATTATATTTTCAAAATAATTTTTTATTTTTAATATTTTTTACAATGGAGTATTAACCAAATATGATTATTTGCTAGCCTTTATTTGTTAATACGATTCTTATAAGTCTGCTTCCAAACTAACATATTTAAATTGATAGTTTTTCTATTAGTTATCACTAAATAAAATTGTATTCTACGTTCTTTAGTTACATGGCATTTGAATTGAGTAAACATGTTTGTTTTAAATATATATCTTAATTACACACAATAACAAATGTTACTGCTACAGGTATTATTTGAATTACTTTTAAAACATATTTAATTAATTTTATTTTCATTTTTCTTAAAACTTTACAAAAATTGACTATATAAAACCCATGAAAATCGTATGTGTAGCGTTCCATAATCTAGATTTTTAAGACTTATGCTATATTTCATTTTGGAACACTTAATCATAACAGAAATACGGACCTAAATATCTACGTATTTATTTGCATAATATTCTAGAATGTTATAACAATAATATTTTTTTTTAAAAGATCGAATTGAAGTCAATTTATAACTTTTTAAATTTATTATGTAAACATTTTAAAATTATCGTATATTTAATACACTTGAACTTTTAAACAAATATATACAATTCTATAATATACTTATTATTACAGACAAAATAAATTAACATCAATTTCATAAGTTAATTTTTGGGCAATTAAAGAACTAAAAAGTTAACTTTAATTATTTGCATTAATTCAAAAGCCATCGGTCAAAATTTAATGGTTCAAGTAATTTTAACTCATTGTGTTAAAATGGAAAAAATATTAACTGACTGAAAAAAAGCTCATGTTTATATCCTAAATTAGGATTAAAATATTTAAAAATAATCATAATATGTAATAAGTTAGTTCACTTTTAAATTTTTTATATATTAAGATGTATTTATATATTTTAATAATTTAAATTATTTGTTATATTTTAATATTGATTGAAATATGTATTATGAACTCGCAAAAATTAATTTTTGATTTTATTTTATTATCACATAAATTTTATTATAATTGATGAAATTTATCGATTATTATAAATGTAAAAGTTTACCTGAAAAAGTATTTTTTAGTACCACCTTTGGGTGAAAGTATATTAAATTAAATAATTAATATCATAGATGGTTCTAAATATAGACTATATAACATAGCTGATAAATTTGCAGAGCCGTTAGACTAAAATGGAAATAAATAAATAAAATAGGTCCAAATAACCTGAAAATAAATATTAATTAAAAACGAATCCATAGCGTTTATGTATATAATTAGTACATATAAATATCTATTTTTAATAACACTACGTTGTTTTCGTAAAGGTATTGCTGAATTGGTTAACTATATAATACCTGAAATTTACCAATTGAATGATTAATTTTAACCCAACATTTTGACCAAGTAGTGTCGTATACATGGATGTATTTTAGTATTTTAGACAAATACTTCAATGAGCATAAAATAGAAAATCGATTGCCATAAATACGCAGATCATACATTATATATAATTTTACAACGAATAAATATTTTCTTGGGAAAGAATTCCATAAAATACCTTCGTGGTAAAACAATGATTAATTTAAATTGAAGTACAATTTCGTTAAGTATACTCGTATTTTATATTTTAAGTATTATTAATTATTTGAGCATAATTAGTTTCTTACTCTGAAAATGTGTACACCATTATACGACAATTTGTTTTTAAACTATATACATAATTATTTATTATTTTTTTATCAATATATATTTATATTCACTTTTATTTATTAGAATTTTATTCGTATGTTTTTATCAAGATATCTTAAACTGAAATCCTCACTTAAATCCTTGTACTCAGTTTTGATTTGTCCAATTTTGAGAGTATAGTTCAGTTATTTGGATGGAATATGTAAAAGCTGAAAATTGCCTCATAAAAGTTTTAAAAGGCCCAGTTAACTTCCCTTTCTTGTTTTCTTTAATTTATTTCCAAGTTCCTACTCATCCTTGAAATTATTTTTATTTATTAAATATATAAGTGGCCAACACTATAATTATATGGTGTGATCCACTCGGATGACTTCTGTCGCTTCATCTCTGTATCTAACAATTGTGATATAATATATTATATTTATTTATTGTATTTTATGTAATTATAAAAATAACTAGTCATAAAATCCGTCTCCACTCGGTGCTTTAATGTCTGTATTTGTTGTATACTATTTAATATGCAATATGACAAACAGTATTATTATTATTACTATATTTAAAATGTATTTAAAAATTACTCAAAAGTGCCAAGAAATATAAATATATTTTTATTATAGGTATTACTTCTATTTCTAATATTTAATACGTTATATTCGTTATCTCTTTAACATTTTTAAAATCTTTACTATTTCCACGTCATAGTTATCTTGAAGTATGTAATCTTATATATATATATTTGTATAATAATCATTTTTAATATTATACTTACTTGGTATATTATATTATGTAGTCGAAAGATCAACAAAAATATTAAACTTATTTTCCTGCATGAAAAAATTTTTAAACTGAATACTTCCATTTAAGGCAGATATTTTTTAAAATGTTAAAATGTTATTGAAACGGGGTACTGTCGGAATAATATATTATAACAGATTATTAATGATTGTTATATAATATTATATAGTTATCTATTTAACTTTAAGTAACTTGAGAACTGTATGATATATTTAGGAATATCTATTATGAAAAATGTTTCTTTGATTAATGTTTAAAACTAATATGATTTTGTATTCCCGACATATATACATTATACACATTACGTTTCTTTACATACATTATATATACATTATATTCCCGTTGTATCTATCCATCCTTTTATATTTCACTTTTTTTTGCCTATAGTTTCATTATAATAGATTCTGATACATAGTTTATATAATATAAAGTCACCGTTACACTAATAATTTATCTTTTAATTCAATTTGTTATTCATATAGTTACTAAAGAGATAGAAACCCAGAAATTTAACACACTCATAGAGTGATTTTTCTAACGTCTGTATCTGCAATGCGTTGCCAATATGGTTAATGGTTACCAATATCAATAATAACAATTTTTCTTTGTGATAAATAATAATATTAAATGTGTAATATCATATATTCGTATGTGCTATTCACGTTAATATTTATGATTGCTTTTCATTATTTGTAAAAATTAAAAAAAAAATAATGATTTAAAATATTGTAGGGTATAAGTTGATAGTTTTTTTGATAATAAATTTACGTTTGGAAACGTAAATATACGTATAGGATCAGAGAATTTAGCACGCTCAAAGAGTGAACTTTCTGAAATTTTTCTTTACTACGGTATTTTTTTGGCATTCAAGAGTTATTTAAAATGTCTTGAAAAAAATGTAAAAAAAAAACAGTAAAAAGTAAAATATTTCAATAAATACAAAACATTAATTTCTGAATTCTTCTAAAATAAAACTTTTTGAGCAGAAAATTAATGTTTTCAGAACCCAAAAACCATATATATTATTATACATATAATATCTAATATATTTTGTGTTCTCACTGTAAACCGTGATAATAGTTAGGTTGTTTTGTAAAATCCTTAGCCACTTGAAACATGCCCATTTAAAGCATATAATTTGGAAATGATCCGTTTCTTTGTATAATTAGCCAAACGATTTCAAGTTGTCCAAATATAATATTTTCTCAAAAGTTAGATGATTATTATTATTATTATTATTATAGTGAGACATGACATTTTTAATACTCTGAGAAATTAAAATGAAATAGGTAAATTAGTTGTCAATATTGAAGTTTAGAATGCTAGAAATAAATTATATATATATATATATACATAATTTACAAATAGTCTTTCATTGTGTCATCTGAGTTCAGTTCTAAAAGTTCTACGAAATTCCTACATTGTATAATATATTTATTTGCACTTTTGTGGTAAACGAGAGGATATAGTGATATCATATACTTCGTCCTTGTCACATCCAAATTAGAAAACTTTTATTTCGATTTATTCTTTTCAAAGCATACATATATTATATATTGCTTTGATTTTTAGTATACTGAGTGTATAATTCATAAGTAATTGAAAATTGATTCTCGTCTTATCCGTTGTCGGTTTTATATATATTATTTTCTCATCACGAAAATAATTCATCAAAACTAATAATTGTCATTAGAATCCTAATTGATTTTTGTGTTTGATTTATTCATAACCTCAAAATTGCATTTATTTCTCACGTCATTTCCAAATTCATAACTTTGAACTATATTGGTGAAGGAGAAGATAGATGGATATCTAAATATAAATGTTGAAGAAGCACAAGGGAATTTCGATATTTTGGGTAATTTTATTTTATTTTCAAAATGCACTTTTAGTTAATTATATTGAACAGTGAATGTCCAAATTCGTGAGTAGTTGAAATAAGTACATTTGAATAAATTAAAAAAAAAATTAAATTATGTTGTTCAATTTTTAAAAATACAGTAGTTTTTTTTTAATTTGATTAAATTTAAGTAAATTTTGAGAATATTGGGTTTAAAAACATACTCAGAAAAAAATTGCAATAAATTGTAAACAATTCTGAAATAATATTTACTACAACCTAAATATTTTTAAATTTTATTAAAATTCAAGTGACTATCGATTAATCGCGAAACATATTTGCTTTTTCGGTATTTCATTAGTGAAAAAGTTTGTTCTCAAATATATGTGTATCCAAACATGGATAACATTTATTTAGTAAAATATTTTATTTTGCTAAATTTTGTTTCACAGAAACTCGAATAAGACTAAACTAATTGTGGCCATCATGAAAAGCAGTTTTAAGACTTTCGTCACTTTTTAACTCAATAATTTTAATTTGTCAACAGCTTTCAACGTCATTAGTATAAACTACAAATAGGTTCTGAAATAATTTAATTTTGAAGTCTACGGAATAAAAGTCATACAATTTGGTTGAAAATTCATTTTGTAACTTTTCAATAATATTCAAAAAATTTTTTTTTACTTCTCAGTTACATCGTTAAAATGTCTCCATGGCTTTTTTTACAACAAACGATATGATCTAATTTTTTTTCATCAATATGTTTGTATAAGAATTTTAATTCTACTGAAAATGATTTAATATCCGAGTATATACGGTAATAGTTTTTTTTCTTGTAATTTTATATTTAATTCATTTATATATGTGGTAATGTCAGTGAAAAAAGCAAGATCAAGTAACCAATTTTTATCAGATAATTGGGGAAAAATTTTTCCTTTTTCATTCATAGATATATTTATTTCATCCCTGAGAGTAAAAAAGTATTTAAAGCTGCTCTACTATTTAACCAATGAACACCTGTGAAATAAATAACATCATCATATTCAACTTTAATTTCTTCCAAAACTGTTGGAATCATCCGTAACAATAAATAAAATTCTTAATTTTTCCTCTAGGCGCTTCGACTCCGATTTCATTTTCAATATTTCTCTTTTAAATGGTTTTAGAGATATTCCGGATCTCATTTCTTTAAACTCTTTCCGTGTTCCATCTCACAATACCAGTTATTCGTCATGCCAACCCATAAAACTGCTTACGGTCACAATCAGTCCTTTCATAGAATGTTACGTCAAGCAAACCATTCAAACAAATTTTACTAGAGTTAATTTGGTTCTAAGTATACCTTTTATTTTTCTTTATAAATATGTATTTTTATTTCTAAACAACTGTTACATCACTCATTTCAATTTGTTTTGTAATCTTTATGTACATACATTATTATAATTGTCGATTAGCGTCAACTACGATAAATAAATATAGCTACCTACGAAATTCGCCTATTCATGATAAATCGTCTCTAATTTTGATTTTTTATTCCATTATCTGGTAATTTTTATTTCAAAAGATTTGTTTTCCATTATCAAGAATACTTTCAATGTTATTTCATCGACGTGACTATAATTTACTACTACTTCCCAACCTAACAGGTCTGTAGTTCGTATAATACAATCATTGAAGGTCACCATAAAATCAGTCTAAGACGTCATAGTTATCAATATTTATCTATAATATATAGATAGGTATTTTAATATATTATATATTTATATAATATATACATACTCATATAATTTACAAATATTATTATATATATATACAATATACATACTTGGCATAATGTAAAATATTATTATTTTATAATAATATAATATTTTAATATTATAACGTTTTATAAAAACTCAAATCAACCAAAACGCACGAAAATAATAATATATTTTTCAAATGTGTGGTTAATATGTGCAACTATCGATTTCCCACTTTTTCCACTCACTGGACTGGGCGTTTTTGTTGGTCCCGGGATTTTTCAGGCATGAATAGTATATCTCGTTATTTTCATCAGTTTTAGGTCATATTCAACTATCTACATAATATAACACCAGCTTTGTTTGAATAATATGCGTAAACGACTCCGAAGATTCAGAAAATATATTATATAAAATATGGACAATAAATGTTCGACCTATAGAAGTCATATTTATTATTTTATAACAAAAAGCATTTAAATCATTTGGTCATATTTAAGTATATGTATACATCCAATATAACAAAGATATACAGTTTAAACGATCGATTTTACTTTAGAGTAACTTAACAGTATTTCATTGTAAAATTTAAAATATATTTAAAAATATCTTCAAAATATCTATATGAGTAGCTCAACGGCCTTTTATTAGGTTACAATTTCAAAGAAATAAAAAATTCAGTTACGTGGTTCACATACAGGCCATATTATAGTAGTGGAATGAAACTTACTCAAATTTATGAACGAAAAGTAACAAAAAGTACGAGTTCTTTTAGTAGACTGAATTGTAAAATCATATTTTGTAAAAAAAATATTTTCGCTATTTTTATCAAGCTTTTTTCGGAAAAATTTGTTAAAACTAAAAAAATTCATTCTAACTGATAATAACTGAAATTATAATAACGATAGTTTTTTTAATTATTTTTGAAAGTAAAATAAGAACATTGAAAAGTTTCAAATTTTATTGAGGCCTTAATGTCATTGTGGTGAATAATGAATGTGGTTTATAAGTGCTAGTATTGTATTATGTATAATTCATTACTTGAAATTTGTACAAAATAATAGGATATGATAAATTATAACATTTTATTTTACCAAAAAATAAACCTAAATAAATAAAGCATAAACATATAAATATTTATGTGTCTATGAAATAAAGTAAAAATTATATGAATTATCATTGATAATTAATATATTATAATCAATAGTATTATGTATTGCTATAGTACTAAAGTATTGGCTATATTCATATTCTAAAATATAGTAAAAATTCTTTGCACGAACACATTTGTTTTACTGTTTACTGTTTAACAACATTTTGGTGAAACTATTTCAGTTGTAGGACAAACTGCACTACCATTGATTGGTCTAGATAATGTAACGAAATCATGTAATTTTAACTATTAAATTGTTATGTGATACTTTTATTTCCGAATGTTTTTCTGTAGAAGTCCAAAGTTCAACAGTTAAAGCAAATGACGCAGTCTCTATATTCATATTTGTATTTGAACTATTTTCTACATATGGAGCACTTAGATATTATGAACTCCATTTTTATGTTTCATCTTCACTGATTTCTCTCATTTCTTCTAGATCTACCTTCGTAACGACAACAACAAAAGTGTAATTCATATCAGTTATCCTAGAATATTGTATGAGTTATTTTTTCCAAGAATCTACATTTAAAGCTTTGCACGTCATTACAACAGCAAATATAAGCAAAAAAATATCAGTACAGTAACCTATATCTACAATGTGTACTGTATAGAATTTTATTTGCATCAAGTTCTTTTTGAAGGAATTCTACACCCAAAGTGTGCACTGTATGGTCACTAAAACTGTTACTTACAAACCTGTTCATCGGGCATGATTTCCCAACATTACTATCTCCCGAAATTACTACTTTTAATATTAATTTTTGTATAAATAATAATTGCTTTTATTTTATATCGAATAAATTGATATCATGTAAAGTTAAATTAATTTACTATTAATTTTATTATTTTACGGTTCTTTATTATGTATGAGTATTTATTTTTTATAATTTATAACTGACATTGTTTTAGATAAGTACCTACTACCTAGTATTATTTATTTTCAATACTCGATAATCGATAATTATTAATTAACTATACCTATAAATTAGATACTTAAATAAATACATTTTTTTTTATATTTAAAGGAATTATAGTACTTGTGTCCCTGTGGAGGGGGCTAAGAATACCTCCACGGTTTCCTCATGCCTGTCGTAGAAGTCGACTAATTGAGGTTGCGTCAGGTCGACAGCCGGCATAAAACTTGTCAAAAAGTATGAGAAGTCTTGAAAAGAATATAGGCGAGTTTTCTTATCTCGGATGTTTAGCCGATCCCAAATAGTTGGGAGAGAAGGCGAAGGAGAAGAAGAAGAAGAAGAAGAAGATGTAAAGTTAAATTAATGTCTCGTACTTGCAGCGAAATTAATTATTCAATCTATTAGTATGGGATTTATATTTATACAAAATTAATGTATCAATAAACAAAAACAAATTAGAAAATTATTCATGATCACTCAAAAAAAAAAAAATCACTATTTAATAATAATAAAAAGTATATATTTTAATAGCCATAACATATATATATATATATAAATTATATGAGTATAATTTGGATATAAGTAAAAAGGTACCTATATAATTGGTGCAATCAGAATTATTGCGAAAGGTAGGTATACAAATATATTTAATAGACGTGGTAGGTATATTTTGGTTGAAATGAAAGGGACAGTAAGTATCATGATATTTTGAACAAATATTTTTCACGTATATATACGAGTTTTTATAGAAAGGGACAAAATATTTATAAGGTAGGTTCGTGTATAGATGCCTCGCTGAGCACACGTGCCTCGTTGTAATAAATTGCGTGTTTTTAAGAAAAAATACAGTAAAACTCCTACAATATAACTGTAATAGGTGTATATTATATTATTTTTTGATAAATATACTGTTTTATATTATATGATTTTTTAATGTAAAATTAGATTTTTGGAGAGATTATATTTTTTCCCAGAAATTTATTACCTAATTAACCGTAAAAAAATATATCATCGGGACGTAGTAATAATAAAATAAATGATTCGATTTTTATCACAAGACATTTCATATGTGGGACTTACAGAATATATATTCTTATATACTTCAATTCAATTGTGTGGTATAGTAATAAAATAACTGTAGGTTTATGTAGTATATTAAAACTGATGAAAAAACCATTCAATTTTTGTGTTTAAAAAAAAAAAATAGTATAATTTAATAGAAAATGTAATATATTGTTAAAATGTTTTTAATCAGAATGCGGGAAATTATAATGGGAAATAACTTTAAGATTGTTCATTACTCTTTTAAATTACTCTTGAGCTAGTTGAACATTTTTCAATTTCGTTTGTTGAATAATTTACATAACTTTGTTAGATAGATTGTGTGTAATTTAATTTCGTCATTTTGTGGTTAGTAGTTAGTTAGTTTTGGTTTTGCAGTTTCTGGTATATACAATATTATTTTCTTATTGTCGTAATAGTACTTCATTACACTATATATTCGTATGCATATTTTTGATTTGTGTTATTATTTTTAACAATAACATAATACTTATTCGGTAATATACTTTAGATTCTGAGTGAAGCAAGCAATTGGGTTTTTATTTTATTACAGAAATGACCATTAATTAGATACAGTTTTACGATTTACAAAAGTTTAACGTGTCTACAATTCCTTTTTAACAATGGTTTATAATGTATAATATTTTTTACTATATACAGGGTAATAAGTTATTTAAAATATAATAAGGAATTTCGATTTCTAAAACATAAAATTTCAATATTAATATGTAATTAATTTATAAATACCTACTTATTTAAATTAAATATAACCAATAAATAGTCATATAAACTCAATTAGATATCTCATGTCATACTAATAAATTTCAGTGTTAAAAAACATATAAAAATTATATCTAGTCGAAAACTTACAGTGATATTAAAACAATAAAGAACAAAATTTAGAAAACAACGTGTTATAGTGATTTTTGAATTATAATTTCTCAAAAGAGTTATAATACGCATATCACAAATTTAAAAAATATTTATACTTTCATCAATGAGATAAATATTTAAAAAATTGTAACACTATAAAAATCACTTCTGGAATGTTGTCACAAACAAATATTTTAGGTATTATAATTCATAAATCACTTAAAAATATTTTTGCTTGTATTTATTATAATACAAGCAAAATATATATATATAGGTATGAATGTATACAAATATATAACTTTTTTAAACAGGAAACAAATTAAGAGTAATACTAAAGCTAAATCGCTTATATAATAATACCTTTTAAAATTTTTTATTAAAATAATTTGTGCATTTGTAAATTTAAAATAATTAATAAAATGTTCTTAAAATAGCCTATACAGAATACATAAAAAACTGGACGGTTGACAATATTTTGAAATATACAGAGAGATTTAATGGTTATATTATACCATCACGCGATTAACCTACACAGAAAAATATCAAGTCAGTCTGGAAATAGATGTATTAAATATTTATAAATGATTTGTCGTGAACCTAAACAAATAGTTATTATTTGATTTAAAAATACAGTGTAAAAATATATCGCAGGCTTAGAGTAAATAGATTCTATCTCAGTATTTTCAAATTATTCAAGAGATCATTTTTAAATGTCTATAATTGATCCCTTAATATTGAATTAGAACTTTTTAGAATTTGATATAATATTATAGATGACAATTTAATTTTCCGTTTGATTTACACAAAATACACCTAAAAATTATTGTAAAATAATAAACGAAAATATAACATGATTATTATAGTCAATCTAGTAATGACAGGCAGGAAAACCTGATACATAATTGATTATTCTAACACATTCCTTTAAAATGTATAAATAAATAAAATAAAAAGTAATTTTGTATTAGTTAATAGAATAAAGAATAGATTTTTTTGGGATGAAGAATATAGGTACACATATTAATGCACAATTAATTAGTGCACAATAATTAAGATACATACATTTATAATACGATTTATTATTATAATAATTACTTTGAGACACTAAATTATAATGAATGTATTAATTATAAACATTTATCAATAGCAAATATTACGTAAATATAGTAATTAATTCGTATTTCGTTTTGATTTTTTTGTTATTCGCTTAATTTGTTCTTAATTTTAATATTTTATACACCTTTAAAGTATAAAAAACAAAATAGAAATAATATAGGGTTTACTATAGTTTTCTTTGATTAATAGAATCTGAAAACTATCGTGTAGGTACTTCTATAAAAACATAAATTCAAAATAAGAATCAAAAAGCTAAATTTAAATTATTTTAAAAAGCTGTACAAATTCTTAAAAAAAAAAACACTACGAATTTCCATAAAAATACAACAAAAATATAATTGAATATTTACTTTTTTTGTACGATTATATTATCATAGGATAATACAACATAATATATTAAGTATCAACATGTATTTTATATCTGTTTGAAAAATTAAAAATCCCATTAAATCCGAACTTTATTAAGTCTCTGACAATACTATATATTATTTTAATAATTCCAATCATATTTTAGTTTATATATTGATTTCTAATTTAAAAAGCAAGTTTATGTTATAAATGACTATGAATTTAAAAATCACTTTTCATTTTTTAATAATAATGTATATGATATTTTATAACCGATTTCAAGTTCAATAAAATATAACTGTGTATATTTTAAAGGAATAATGAACAGTTAAGGACACGGAACCTACAGAAGAGGATACAGGTTTAACTTTTCACTATTTTTGGTATAATATTAAGGTATAAACACCAAAAAAACTTTTTTATATAAATAATACGATATCAAATAAAAAACCAATACAAGCATTTTTAACAATAATACACAGTTCAGCAACATCTCAGAATAAAGAAACGTTCGAAAGTTTTACTCAAAAGTTTTTACGGTAAACTTTTCGTAAACTGTTTTCAATTGTTTAATTTTTTTTTTTTTGTATAAAATAAATACCTACTTACTAAAACTTTAACAGTAGATTTGTATGTTATTTTTAAGTAAGGTTATTAAGTATTTAAATCATATCGAATGACAAAGAATGCATCTACACTATTAGTAATCGTAGAATGTACAACAACTAATATTGAATAATAAAAAAGGTTCGTTAATAACTACCTGCATTTCGTCATATCCGAATAATGTTCTAAAAATTACACTGCTAAACATGACGTTTATTTAGCAATAAAATGCTATATTTTTATCGTTATATAATATATATTTGGTATACAATTTTAAAATATGTAGTTTATTTAATCTATATTTAAAATGTAAATTATAATAAATTCCAGATAATATAAAATGATAACATTATATAAATCAAAATCTCTCAACAATAAACAACACGATAATTCCATCTATACAATGTAAAATTTGAATTAAATATTAATTTTCGTTAATGAAATTATTTCACTTTAAAATATATGAATAACGTTTTATTTAATTATTATTGAAATTGTTTATAAATCATTTAAAATTGTATATCATTGTAAATTTTATCACACGTAAATAATTATAGGCACCAAAAAATTAAGAGAAACACTTTTTCTACACATGGAATACATGCTCGTCCCTCCAAAAAAAAACCAAAAATTAATTTTGTGATTTATTTATTTGTTTTTTTTTTTTTTTACAAAAATTCGAAGAATGTTATTCAGTATAATAATATTGAACATTGAACACCTAAAACGTTTAATATCAATGACGGCACAGCTGACATGTGGAATTAATTATTGGTACATTTTTTTTTCGAAACGAATATATAAATTTTTATTGGAAATTTTTAGAATATCACCCTGAGGAAGGTAATACTAACCTTTAAACTTAATATTAAATTTCATTCAGGACGTTAATCGCTTTATTTTTTTACCTGTTGTATGATTTTTAAGAAAAAGTAAAAATCGTTTTAATCATAGGTACACATTCAAATTTTAAATAGTTAAATATTAGAATTATTAACTAAAATTGTAAAATAATAAAAAAAAAATATTCAAAAATGTATAAGTACTTATTGTTTTGTTCCGTTTCAATAAAGTATATAATATTGTATATTTACTATACTAGTTATACTAAGAAAAATAATTTTAACATTTTTTGATCGAAATTATTAATTTAGCTTTACGATCACAGTTTGATAAAAAATGATATTAAAAAGAATTTACCTATTAAATTTAATTAAATATGATACATTTCAATATATCTTAATATACAGTGTTTTTCGATTTGTATATTCGAATACTAAAATATTCAAGTTAAAAATACATTGCTATTAACCACCTTATAATAAGGCACATGGCTAATTATACGTCTCGTTATTCGGGCAAACTTTAAACGGGACGATTAGTGTCCAAATTTAGAAAGTGGGGTTCCATTTTTGTCTCGTTTTTTGATTATCTATACTGTTTTTCTAAAACAATTGTCAGAAAATTGATAAATTATTTTTTTATTTTTTGCATATTTTCAAACCGATTTATGAAAATGTCGGTGATAAAAATTATTATTATAATAACTTTTTTTATTGTTGTTCCATTTTTATTTTCAAAATATGGTCACACTATAATATCATCCTGGCTTTAAATATTAACGTTTCACATATTATAATTATACGGTTATATATTGGATAAAAACGATTAATATTATAACAATATTATCCAATTATAAATTATAATGCTTATATTAATTATACAGGGTCTCACCGAGTTCTAACATATGCAATAAATTTTGTTCTATTGTATATTTTTAAGTTTTTTTTTTATTATATAAATACTAGAACGTTACGCTACAATTATTATATCTGAGATCATTATTTTTTATTTTTTTTTAACTAAAAATAAAAATGTAAAATGTTATTTAAATTTTTAAAAAAAAAATCCAAAATTGTTATTTTATATATTTATCCTTTTATATTTTGGGGTTTTGTCAGACTATATTTTAATAGTACAAAATAAATCTATTGACTATTAACGGCCAAAAACAAACAGACTATAAAAATACAATAAACTTTCAGCGTCACTATGCTAGCTTAGAATAAAAAAAGTTTCTTTTATTATGATAATATACTATATACTCAAGTAATCTTATTATTATAGGAACAATAAAACTTACGGCTAACCTTTTCGGTACACATACTTTCACCTTGATTTTTTTTGTTTTTCCTAAATATTTTATGTTAGTTAAACAATGTACATATATATTATCAATATATATATATATATATATATATTATATATATGTATGTATATAATTTATACTTACTTATACTATCTATATTAATAATTCTTTAAAACAACATGCAAGTAAGTACGGTTTATAGGGTGAATTTATCACAAATATCATCCGTAAATTTTTGATTTCATTATAATCTATAATACAAATATATAAAATAGATTTATCGGTAAAATGAAAGCGGTCAGTTTCTAAGGAGTTTTGTATAGGCAGTTTAAGATACGCAAGCATATTAGCCGTGTGAGCGTGTGAGTAATAAATGATTGTTAGTGTGCGTAATTTCCCGGAATACCTGTTATCGTTTCTTATCTGTAGAACGGACGGAGTACCTATCTACCAACCACGGCTATAGATACTATAATGGTTGCGCGACGACCTATACCGAGCGTAAGATTTGTGACCGGCAAATGTTCTTATCAAATTAGGCAAAAACCTGGGGACTACTAGCGCTCCTAACTGTGTAGTTCATAATAATTTTAGAGCGGGAAAATAAAATCACGATTATAGATCTATAGCCGTGATTAAAATAGC
>JAIPRL010002273.1:0-62929 GCA_025469235.1 Pemphigus obesinymphae | reverse complement strand
TTGTTGGTAAAAGGGGGAGGGGAAGACCGAAAAAGAGATGGGGGGATGTAATGGCGAGTGATATGAGGAAGGTGGGAGTAAGTGAAGAAGATGCGGGAGATAGAGTTAAGTGGAAGTGTAGGACCAGAGTGGCCGACCCCAAATAGTTGGGAGAGAAGGCGAAGTAGAAGAAGAAGACCTAGTCACAAAATATATTAAGTTCTGATCGGAGGAGAAGATAGTCGTACGGAGAATTTATTTTCACTGAAAATTAAAGATAGTCAAGTTTATTTTTTTTTGCTGATAAACGTGTCTTGTGAACATCTGTAATGATTAGCGAGCTGACGTCAGTTTATGTTGAGATGGTTACCCCGCAATAGATTGCGTTCTGTATCCTCCATTTCAGTCGGTAGGGAATTGGGACAGGGACGTTCTCACTGAGGGGATGAGGGTGTCATATCCCTCCCATGGTTTTTTTAGATTTTGAGTGGAGTGAAGAAGTTAGTGGTTTTACAATGATGTTTATTTTTTTTTCTGTGTACAATTTTTGAATTGATTTTTTTGAATTCATTTGAAATGAATCAATCTGTACAATTAATCCCATTTTTCTGTAAAAAATGTCATCTAGCTTGTACTTTAAGGATACCATTATTCCATTTTTTTTGGCGTTTTTGATAAATGCGATAGGAAAAACTACCGAAAAATGATGCAAAAACTGCCAAAATACGATTTCGTTCTTCTTTGTCTTTTCCGTGTCGGTCAGCAGTGTTATATTAATTGTTTCAGCCATAAGTTAATCAGTTTGAGAACCTCGTCATTTGGTTCCCTGAAAGGTCGCTCCTCTCGCATTTTGTGTTTGTCATTCCGTATTGTATTAAGTGTTGGTTGTCTTGCACCTCTTTATATTCGCATTCTGCGTTCTCTCTTATTTTCCACCATACAAGGTTCTTCTTTGTTTTTGCAACTTCTACTCAGAGACGATTTAATCACGGACAGCAACCGACGATTTCGTAAAATCGAGATTTATGTATATTATCACTGAAGATCCGTTCAGAATCGTTTAATGTAATACAATACATCCACCAAGAATATCCTGTATAATAAGTGAAGTACTTCCATCCCTATTGACACTCGACGAGCGAAGTGCGCCTTTTTTTTTATGGATTTTAACATAAATATAATTATATTATTTTTTTTTAATTTTGTTTATAATGTAATATAATAAAGTTATTTAATTATAGATTAATTTTACTATATTCCCAAGTATAATAAATTATAATTGTGTATGAATGAACGCAGAAAACAATACGGAAAATGAACAATTATTGGATTGCATTGAATTCATAGTCAAATTTACACAAAATAACCTTTTTTATATAGCGATTTATCAATTTTTGGGAAAATATCCACCCTCTCTTTCAAATTTCTGAAATAGTAATATTCTAAGATATTTTGAATAGAGATATTTACAAAAATAATGCACAAACCATGCAACTCCTCCTTCCCTCATGGGTAACAGTCCTTTGTATGTCAACTAAGTGATTTTGACCCTAAAGATAGTAAAATATATAAAGGTTCTATAAGTTATTAGTTTTCAATATTTTTGGACCCCCAGAAAAAAAATTGAAAATACGCCACTATTTTTTTGTTGTGTCACAGGTCACAGAACAGTACTTATGTAGAAATTTAACAGTTATTTATTAGTTAGATATAATTAGATATAGTCTATGGCTATTAGATACCTATACAATAAGATAGTACCTACCTATAGTTTCCTTTTTTTTTTTTAAGAAAATAAAAATATTGATACTTCTTGATCTAGGGTAATTATTAATTGGGCTTAAAATGTTTAATTACATCTTAAATTTCTAAATTTTAATCAACCATTTTTTTGTAAAATTATTTAAATTTTAAACGCTATTATTTTTATTCTTATTTTTCCATAATAGTATTTAAAAAAAAATTATAAAGTAAATAGAGGAGACATTTTGAAAACTATATTAAAACATACGTATTATAACCCTTAACAGTATTCAAAAATCGGGATTCAAAATTAGTTACTAGTAGTTAAGAAAAACGCGTAAATTCATACTTGCGGAACATCCTGTATATCTATAGTAGGTACTAGGTATTGAAATCTTGAATCTAGAACAAAATTTTGTAGTGTAATTTTTTGGTAGGACGGACTCCCCCCCCCCTTCAACGAGAGACTTTAAATAAAATTATTGAAAGTAATGACGATACGTTGGTGCAAAAGATGAGTAGACGATTTTTTTTTAAATACCACTCCTCTCCACGTATTAACAAAATATTCATCTAATATAGGTATTTTACAATTTGAGATAAATGTTTTGTTTGAAAACAAATTAGATAACTGTTATTATGGGGGACGTTTCAAAAGTCATTACCACTATTATTTTTCTCGGTAAGGATAATAGCTATTAACAAAAATAATACATCAAAGTATTTGTTAGAAAACTTTTTATTTTTCGACATAATCGTCGTTTACATTATTATTTTTATTATATTTTTTTTTATATTTATTATTTTTTAATATTTTTGACATTTATCATAGCGCCACACAAGCTTTTCTATTCCCTAACTATCAAATGTGCCTTCCAAATTTTTGAAGTATGTTTCAATCCCTTTCTCCAATTTAGCATCGTTAAATAACTTTTTAGGGAGGGAACAAATGATAATGAGATGGCACCACGTCGGGAGAGTGTTCGAAAAATTCCCATTTGACACGTTCCAAATGTTCAGTGTGGAGTAGCAATATCGCGATAATGTTGGTTAGTAAGCCAGGACATTTCGATTTGATCTTTTTATTGAGAATATCCAGAGTCTGACAGTAATCCTCGGCAGTCTCAAAACACAAAATATGCCATCCATTTGTTCAATGGCAATAACGATTTGTACTTTCTCAGCTTCGTTTCGTCCTTTTTTCTACACCAAGGACGCTTTTTTTGTGAACGTGTCGTGTAATAGACCCAGGTCTTATCACTAGTGATAATTCGTTCTGAAACTATCGATTCTTGCTCTAAAGGTATAGCAACTCCATGATTAATCAACGATAAGACTTGTAATACGTATCACACCTCTCAAATCGCTTTGGCAGATCAAGAGGTATAAATCTAAATTATCTAATTATAAGTTATGACATAAGAAATTCGGCGATAGTATTGTTATAAGCCGAGAGGAGTGTATTGGTTTTAAGATGATGTATTTTTTTTTATACCTGCATACATTTTTTTCGGATAGAAGGAGTCGAGTAGGAGTTTTGAAATAAAGAGCTTTTGTAAGAGAAAATTGGTTCTAGTTGATATTTTGAAAAAATTATTTTCGATTTTTCCTGTAGTTTCCTAAAGTGTAAAGAAAATCTACCTTTTGTAATGAAAATATTATTTAAACGTAGAGGAATTAATCACTCTATATGTTTATGATGCTTAAGTCTGAAAGTCTCAAATCCATGTGACGTACAAAGTACTGTATACGTCAAGGAGCGTATAATGGATGCATTTAACGGTAACCGGTAACGTGCTTGAAATTTTAAAATGGGGGAGAGGATGTTTTCCCATAAATCGAGAAATTGGTATATAAAAAAAAAAAGGTAATTTGTGTAAATTTTACTGTGAATACATAGTAAAAAAGTCATGGGGGATATGACACCTTTATTGGCACGCCTCTGAAGGCGTTGCATTTTATATCATGCGGAATCGTGTCTATTTATATATAGGAAATTCGCGGTATCGTGTATGTATATAAATGGTTAAAAAAATCTACATGATTCTGTAAATTTTGCGTATATCTCAATCATAGTTAATATTTTTCATCTTTTACGTCATAAATCGGGATTGTGACGTTTTTTTTAAAACATGTACCTACACTTAATTTTTAGTATTATTATATGTATAAATAAGCAATCGTGTTAAAATGTATAAAGTCCGCAATCGTATCGTACCGTGTTCCGGCACACAGATTGGCAACGTTGCGTGGTTTTAATGAGTTTTTATTAAAATTATTTCGGACGTAAGTGGTCTACAATAAAGGTTACAATAAAGGTATTACACGCTCGCAGAATCGGATTTACTTTTCTTTAAACAACGCTTTTTGACCAAAAGACTTGATCTTACCGTGACGCATGTACTCATATATTGGTAGCAAATTTTATCAAAATGGTAGATTTTCATGAGATAATTTTTTAATTTTTTTTTTTTAATACAATATATTATATTATATTAATCACTGTATAAAAGTCAAAATGTGTGCACATTGACTATTTTTTTAAAAATCAAAAAAAAAAAAAAAAGCCATGTATAATAATTGTATACCTATTGTACCTATATGCAAGCTGAAAGCCTCATTCTAATTTTCATTATCCTTTATCCCCTCCACCTTCACAATATCCATAAAACCCTCAAAATGTAACAATTTGTAGGTATAATTTTTTTTTTTTTTTTTTTTAGCAAATAATAAAACACCTGTTTTTATGATTTGTTGAAAATCGTTTGATAAATTGCTGAAGTTCAATGATTTGGTAATTCTTTTCATTATTGTATCAAATTATCTAACCTATATTTAGGTAAATATTGAAAATAAAATATAAATAGGTTATAACAGATATTGATGTTGATTTAAGACTATATTGGTAAATAAGACTTATAATATACAATAACCACAACTTGCATTATTTCACCAGGAGATGTAAGAAATATTTTACTGTCAGAAATTATAACAGTTGTCTTTTATTAAATGCCTTTAGTTCGGTTTAATAAATTTGATAATCATGAATATTAACAATTTCATTATAGACATAAGAACTCTTTAAAAGTTATTAATGTTTATGGCGGATTTCTTTATTACTTATGTCCGATTGTACATGGGGACATTAAAAATAACCTTCCTAATTTGAAAGGCCAAAACTCTGGCCACAAATTATTTTTAGTGAACATCTATTAAGCTATCTACTTGGCAAAATTCACATGATAAAAGTAATATATAATGAGTAAATGTCAAATATAACTATTTTTCGATAGCTATAGATAGGGTTTTTAAGATTTATATATTTTATTCAACAACTCATAAGATGTAAAAACTATAAAGGTACATATAAAAATCTGGCTATTTAATGCGCTAGGTAATATTGTTTAATATCGTTTATAAGCAATATTTTCAATATAGAATTTTATAATGACATGAAAAAAAAATACAACAATAAAATATTATGGTATATACCATGTAATTAATTTTTAAAATATATTTAAATATTATTTTTTAATTCTTAGATTTTTTCTTTAAATATCTATTAAATTGATTGTATAGAACCCATTCAAATCGGAGGTGAGATATCCTCATAAAAAAAACAAGTTCGGAAAGCCCACTTTGCGAGCGTACTATATTCCCGGTCACTAAACATATTTTAAACAATAGGTAAATTATACGTATATTTACATGAATAATTTGTTAACTTAATATAATTATGTATAGAAACCTATTACAAAGAAAACTATTAAAAATTATAAATATTGGTAGGAATAAAAATTATTAATATAAGGTATATAATCAATTTATCAATTTTATATATACTGGTAATTAGGGCAGATGGACAGACGGACATTACAAAAAACTATATCTTTGAGTGTGTTAGATTTCATTTCCTGGTCTCTGTTTCCTCGGTGACAATATAAATGTCCATATATCCATATATCTGATTACAATATCGGTATTGATTAATTATAAGGACGGTCGATTGTCAAATCAACAATATCCTTAGTAACTATATGTGTTTTTGTACTAGTAACTACGATAACGAATCGATAGGATGGACGGACCTAATGGGGATATAAAGTGTGTAAACTTATGTTTAGAAACCTAAAATTATATCTTATAGAAAAAGAGTAGGTATACTATTAAGTTATTAACACTGTGTTTAAACATTTAATAACCCTCTATATACTAAGGCAATGTGATTGTTGTTTTTAGGTTTCTAAATATAAGTTTAGATCATAGAGCAAGAATATATAGAATATACGGCCATACCGTATATTATACATGGTACCGTCTGAGGTAGGCCAAAGAGTAGAGAAACATGGTAACCAAATAAAAAGATAAAAATTCTCTAACTATTATTATTTTGGTAAAACTGTAAAACATGATAATATTATCCATAGATGTATTATCTATGACATTATCTCATTAAAAAGAAAATTCTTCTAAACGTAAGTTATTTTTACTAAATCTTAAAGCATTTTGAACATATTTTTAAATGAATAGTAATTGCAAAGATACAGATACACAGAGCAAAATAAAAATATTTCGTACTGAATAGCGAAATGTAAATAATGCACACTGTCCTTGCCGACACCACGTGCCAACATTATAATATGGGAATTTTTACCTTTTTACCTGGTTACTATGTTTCTCCATCTTTTGACCACTATTGTAAAGAACAGGTTAGTCGTCGATAGTTGTTTTATACGATACGGCCGGGATAAGAATTCAATGCATGGGTTGTAGTTCTAGTAATCACCACTACGTAAGCGCTGCTAGCTCTACAATTAGTTGGATTAACTACCACTTAGTATGCTCTACTAGCACTCACATTTCTCAATTTTATCACGATTAACGAGTCAAAATATAAAAACATCACATGTGGCATGATAATCACCGAAATAATTTTTATTTTTCGAAAAAGTAAAAATATTAGTTTTTATATTGTGGCATTGAGCGTTACCTACTTTTTTTTGTTTTTATATCTGTGGTAACAACTTGCATTTCAATATGTCTCCAAAGTGCTGTGTAATGTAATTTACGTCTTACAATGAAAAAATTATTTTTTTTCGATTTTCCCAAAAATGAAATTTTAAAGGAAAAATTTATAAAAACAATTCCTTGTTCCAATTTTGTTGTTAAGCCGAGGACGTTAATTTACGAAAAACATTTTAGTCAAGAGCAGATAGTAGAACTTGGGAGTCTGGTTCTGGTGGTTCAAAAGTTGTGATATGCATTATAGTTTATAATATTATGTACTATGCGTTTGTGTGACATATTTCAATGCAATTTTAACATAAATAGTACAGCTAATACTTAAAGTGCTTGCAATTTTTGAATCAAGAAATGCTTCTTGGCATATTTTACTTAAATGATCAATAACATTAAATAATAAATTATACTCAGAAATAAATCCATATGATAACAATTCCGCTTTTTTAATTTTATCTTTAAGTTTATTCGTGACCGTTTGATTTTTTTCTATCTATTTCGGAAGTATATTTTATATAATATTCCATAGTAAGTAATAAGTAATGATTTTAAGCTAATGGAATATAATATAAATGTAGATAATATTTATATTTAATACCTCATTTATTGTAATTTTATTGAATACTCGGATTTTATAAATATAAATAATATAAAATATAAATTGTTAATGCCTAAATCTATTCAAAATTTTCATATTGAGTATTCAATATTCATATCAATTTTTCAACCATTTATAATCACAGAACGTGTAGTTCGATTTATGACCACTAGGTAAGCGTTACTAGTTCTACACAAATTGTACAAAAAGCGCAACCAAACCTGATCCCGTATTATCTTCCCGATGACTAACCTTTTCTTTACAATCGTGCTTTTGATCTGCATCACGTATCAAGTATTATGGCCACCCTCTGGTTTAGACACTTTATATCACCATTGTGTCCGAACGTCCGTTCTTTTGATTTGTTGTCATAGTAACTAGTACATAATTACGAGGCGCATACTTAATTAGAAAATCGATTGCCTTTATATATTATTATTGATTGTTATTTATTACTATAGGAGATAGAAAACGGAAACAGTCAAAGAGTGGGCTTTCCCTAACATCAATGTGTCTGTCATGACAATTCGTCGTTGAGGTTACTAATATCAATAATAATATATATAGGTACAATTTTTATTTATTTTGTTCGTTTTAAATTTTTATATATAAGTAGGTAATATAAATTGTTTTAAGTTATTATAAATTTCAAGTATTTTTTACATAATCGTGGTCCTAAACCTAAATTTGATAAAGTTACAGCCGATTTAAATTTAAAAAAAAAAATAAATTTAAAATTACTTCAATTAAATAACTCTATCGATATTGATTTTAGAATAATAATTAATATATCAAAATTACTTTTAAATAATTGTTTTGTCTGAACCCAGTATCAAAAATTGGAGTTTTTATTTAAAAAGTGAAAGTTGTACTGCACATGCACAAATCTAAAAATGTCAATTTTTAAGAAATTTTTAGAAATATAAAAATATATCAATTTAAAAATATTTAAATACAATTTAAAACTAATTAAAAATCAGTCCCGTGTCTCTACCACATTTTATTGCTGTGTAATCATGATATTTATTAAAAAGTCATATTTACGCCCTAAAATGGGGTTTTAAAGTAATTTTAGATTAAAAACACCTATTATCAAATCAATAAAAGATTTTGGAGTTGAACTCATTTCGGTTTTTAATTTATTAATTGAGAAAAAAAAGTTATTATAGTTATAAAAATGCAGTATTTTTTGTACTTTTTCACGATTTAATGGCTATTGGTTACTAAAATCGTAGTTACCATTAAATTATGTGAAATCGGATCGATATAGTTACACAAACGATCAGTAGAATCATAAAAATAATATTAAAAAATAACGAGAAATTCTAATCTTAAAATAATTGATTACACGGATATAATAAACACAAAAGCGCTTTTGAAAATGATCGAAATCGATCGTTTTATTTTCGACCAACTCGGAAAATAATTTCCTAAAAAGCGTTACGTATTTCATTTTCCTATCGGTATTATCTGATATTATCAAAAGCATATAAAATACGCGACAATAATAGGCAGTAGCACACATGGCCGAAGGGAAAGGAGGTTTAGGGGGTCGTGAAGACCTCTCAATTAGAAGATAAGTCGGCAAAAACCAAGTCAGTCGGCAATTATTCGGCATAGTCGGTTAGTCGAAAAACTTTATAACCTTTTTTTTTTCTGCTTATTAAGTCGGTAAAAAAGAATCAGTTGGTAATTTTTTGATTATTTAATAAATGCTTATTAGATTGATCGGTATGCAGTCGGAAAATTACAATTACAATTTATTTAAAGACTTATATATTTAGTAGGTCGTGGAAAAATTTCAATATTATTTAATAGAGGTATTATTTTGGAAAATAATTGTCAATCTTTACCCCATAATCCACCGAGTATATTATATTAATATCGTATATACCCGCACAATATTATGTTTCGTACAAATAAACTTCGGTTGGTAAAATGGATTAAATTTATTTGTTGTAAAAGTGATCATTTGAAAATCGTATTAATTTTATTTATACTTACTACCTAGTGGTTAGAATTTGAAAACCCAATAATAACCGTCACCATCACGACTCACGAGTTGGACGATTTTATTATTTCTGTAATTTTTATAATATTTAAGGTGGAAATTCATAATTTGAAAAAAGCCTCGATTAAAATCTAGAAACAATGTCAAAAAATCTTAAGTTTTTACAGAATTGCAATCGGATCGGCCAAAGTTTCACAATTTTGTCACAACGACAGTATTTTTCTGTTCAAAAAGTAATTATATTTAGATATATATATTACATAAATTTATGTAGATATTGCCTATATTCAACTCCTTAGAAACAGCCCAGCTTGCAGTTAAATTTTTATAGAGTGATTATTTTATATAAAAATATAAGATTTGAGTGTACATTTTTGGGAGCCCCTTTGAAAAATAGTACCATAGATCCCTTATGTATGCCAGGCCGACATATAATATAGTATATCGGACAGGATATAGGTAGTATAAAACAATCTCAATTGTAACTGTACCATTTCCCCCACAGCCATTGGTAATTAAATTCAAATTTTAAAATGTGCACTACAGAAAATTAGAAAAGTTGTAAATATTATTTATTTTTTTTTAGACGGCATTAACATTTAGCGTAGGTACTGAGTGTTCATATCTCGTCAAAACAGTGATTCTCCTCGAATGACTCAATTTATGCCGTGCTAGGTACCGGGTGCATTCCAAAAATTTGACGACTGACCAACAGTGGTCGGTGTCTAATATATCGGAAAAATTTACCAACCTGTACCGAGATATTGTCACGAGACGCGTTAATATCAACCTCACAGTTTCGCGAGCCGTACTACGGTAAATATATTTTTTTAATATTTCATTGAATTCCATAGTGATATATTATAGGTAACGAAATATTTCGGCCGAAGCGAGAAAAAAAGTTTTGTAGGTCGTCATTATCGTTAAGCACAAGTCGTCAATTTCATACTTCACGACCCCTCACAAATATTACCGAGCGTCGGCCCTGGACCAGCACGCACTGCGAGTAACAAGACCCAATCGCGTGCACACCACAGTTAAAGAGCTAACGCCTACACCATATTATTATAATGTATTTACGAGTGGATAGTGTTATACTAATATCTTATATAACCAATCCTTTGTCGTGATACTTAATTAATAAAACAAGATGTACACACCTGTATGATGAAAAATCAAATAGAAATATTTTTGTTTTTAGTATTGAAATTTCGACATTATTTTCCTAACTTTTAATAGGAGTAAAATCGAGGTCGAAATAGCGTGTTTATTTCCGGACACCGTGAAAATATTGATAACGGGTTTGTAGTTTTGTACCCGCGCGTTATTGGTGTACCCTCAACTCGAAAAAAAAAACTCGTTTAAGACTATATCTGCGGAGTCCCTGAATATATTCCTCTATCTATAACATAATATTTGGGTTGTTACAACGGGAGTTTTTTTGTGGTCGGTAAGTACGTGGTAAGTAGGTACCTGATATTTAGGTATAGGTAGGTATGAGTATATTTATATGTTATTTTTAGATTTTATTAAATAAAATATTATTATATTATATTCTGAGCAAGAAACAAATTTTAGACAGTTCTACAAATTTTCTAATGTTTTTTTCAAATTGGAAAATGTTTAGTTAAAATACGGAGTCCTCGATATAAAGTATAAGTATATAGATACCCTGCAATATTCTATTCGTTAATTCTTTTTTTTTTTTTATGAATTAGGTAATAATAACTAATATGTATTATGTTGAGCTAGGTTAGAATATAGGTTTATTTATTCACTATATAGGTATGTATATTATATATAGGCGTATGCCACAATTGGTAATACTGATTAAATTCTTGTTTTTGTTTTGTTTTTCTTTTTTTTTGCATTTTCAAAAGATTTTTTTTTAAACTCATATTTCAAGAATTTTCACACCATTACTCACATTTTTTTTGTTCAATAAGATTATTTACATTGTATAGTATATTAATTATTATAATATATTGTTCGGAAGTCGTAGCTGAGTATGTATACGGTTTCAGCGCGTTGATCGACAGGCCCACGCGTGAACGTTTTACGTAACTTACCTATATTAATTATTACCTTGAAAAAGCGTATGTGCCCCACAAACAAATTAATAAGCACAATAAGACCTATAATAATAATAGTCAATGCTGTAAAAAATAAATATCAACAATAGTTTATAATTAATTTTTTTATTATTGTGTTATTAAAATATTATTTGTTTGATTAATCAATTAATTAATTGTTTAGTATTATCATAGGTTATTCTATAGGACGTATTAGGTGCCTAAATATTATGTTATTATAGGCGTAAAAAAACTAAATTACAAATTACATAATATTGGCTTATTGCTATATAATATGTAATAGCAATCAATATTAAATATTAATAATATAAGTATATAATATGTTCAACGGTATATCTGATTGGATAGTATAAATATATTACTGCTATATTATATACAGTACGTCTTATAATATATTATAATGTACTTAATACAATATGCAGTAAGTACATACAGAGTGTGTAAATGATCACGTTACTTATCGTATTTGCATTATAGATGTTAAAAAATAGTAAAAAAAATTTTAAACACATTTTTCGCTTCACTCGGAATCTAAAAATACTAAATAAAT
This sequence comes from Pemphigus obesinymphae, assembly GCA_025469235.1. Taxonomy (NCBI): domain Eukaryota; kingdom Metazoa; phylum Arthropoda; class Insecta; order Hemiptera; family Aphididae; genus Pemphigus; species Pemphigus obesinymphae. The sequence goes on along the minus strand of JAIPRL010002273.1, from coordinate 50,936 downwards.
CCTTATTGTAGTACGCAGTAAACTTATGTAATATAATATAGGTAGAGGTATATTATATATAAATAATTCATAATATGAAAAAAATTCCAAATCCCTAAGAACAGTAGTAGTTCGTTTCACATTTTTTAACTAAAAAATGTACGAAAAACCCAATTTTCACCAGTGGGCCATTTAGAATTAATATATTACCTATGTATAGTATACGAGTAGTATGATAATAATATTGCAAAAATTAGCAATTATTATACTATACTATATTGTCCACCGTGTGCATTTGAAGTTGCCTAACATTGCTGCGCGATATCAGATTTAGGTTACAATGTTAACATCATACCCCAACGTTCCCTAAAATAGATCCCAGTATTGTATTTTGACTACACAATTTTTAAAGTCCATTCTATCACAACATCACATTGTCATCGCATTCATAACGTCTTAGAAACAAGTTATTGTAAAATTCCATAAATGTTTCATGTTTTACACATGTTTGTTGTTGTTGTTGTTGTTGTTATTACTATTATTATTATTATTATTATTATTATTATGCCTAATTAATATTAAAATCGGTCTGTCTGTCTCTCTCACCTATCAAGAAAAAAAAAACCTAACTAAAATAAACAAAACCCAGAAATATTGTAGGAAATTCAGCTTCAAGGATTTCGTACATTTTAGCCAATATAATAATTTATGTGTGATATTTTTAAATATTAGAAGTTTTAAAAGTAATTTTGCCAGGAATAAAATTATCCGCAAACCTTAATTCGTTTATTAATTATTTAAATAGGTATGTTCGCATTTAAATAATATATTATGTTAATTTTTGTGTTTTTAAATGTTAATATAATAATGTATAACCTTTCGAAACATTATATAAATATAAAATATATACCTACCTACCTACCTATATATATAAATACTATTTTGATAACAATAATTAATGATATATTATTATAATACGTTTTAACTGTTTGAACCGTTCTGTATATGAGTTTAACAGCTATGATTTTTTTTCATGAATAGCTTCGGGTTAAAGATATTTTATAGTTTTAGGCTTTGGCAATACGAACCAGTTTTGGTAAAAGGAAGCCGCCGTTTCAATGTTAAAATTAACAAATTATACAGAGATGTTTCAAAATCTGTCGGCAACCTATTATTATTAGACAAACTATTGACATTGCAATAAGTATATATAGGTTTCGAGATAATATTGTTTCTATTTTTTCGGTTTTTGTTTTACGTTTATTTTAATTATAATATTATGTTTTTTCGACGATTCTAACACCTGTAATTTACGTGTAATGTATACCTATATATAATATTCTGTATGAAGCACATAATACGATGCACAAACATTGAATCGAATAAAAAATTATTGTAAACACATAATAAACACATTAATTACATTCATTATTTTAAAACATTTTTTAACTATAATATATATGAAAATTATTGTTATTTAATTTTTTATTTTTTGTCGCTAACCGACGTATAACAACGAGTTTTTTTTATTATTTTCATATGTACGTGTAAAACTCATATAAATCTCGTGAAAACTATTTATTTCAATAACCTTCCTTATTATGATGTATGTTCTTTACATATTATATTACATACAAATATTTAAACTTTGTTAAATTGTCAAACTATCAATATTTTGATTAGAAGTAAAAAAATAATTAAATTTAATATAGGTAATTAACATTTCATAATCATAAAATTTCAATGAAAATTCAAGTTAAAAAAAAATAAATAACTAACGCCAATGACTTAAACGCTGTTACGGTGCTTATATACACTCTTTAAAAAATTTTTCACAATCTTTCAAAGAGGTTTTTTAATTACAAATTGAGAAATTATAAACAATGTAAGAACTTCTTTATTGTTAAATTTGTAATCGATTGATATATTAGGATTAAATGAAAGTTATTTGTATTGTTATTGATATATAAGACTGATGAGACTTTTTAATAATTATTGTTGTCTGAAAAAATCTTATTTGAAAAGAGACATTATAGTCGTCAAACTAAAATTATTTTTATAGCTTACTATTTATTTTAATTTTTGTAATTTATAAAAAATTGTTTGAGAATTTTTGAATTTTTAAAATAAAAGCCTATTCTGTCGTTGTTTTAAATAGATTTTAGAAAAATATGTTATATAGTTTGACGATAAATATATGCTGATTTATCTGTCGGTAAAATAGTACCTATACCTACCTATATTACATAATTACGTAAGTATACCTACATAAATTCGTATTTCAATGTATATGATTATTTAAATTGTAAAAATGTTTTCCAGTTATACTTCAAATAAATAAAATACATTTCACTGTGCAATTACTTAACAAAAGAAACAGATAACAATTTAAGAGTTTTTTTTTAAATACTTGTAAACCCTCAAAACTTTCTAAATTGTATAATAAAATGTAAATGTTTATATAATTATTTTTACTACCTATTATAAATACGAATTTCCCATATTCGTATTTTACATTATGGGCAAAATGTAAGGATGTTTTTCGTTTTACCATGTTGTATTTATTACTTTGTTTTTCATGATTTTGCCTATTGAAAAATTAGATGGTGATTGAAATATTTTATGTAACGTCTCAATTAATTTAAATTTAGATGTATTGGAAATTAGAACATTATTATTAGAGAACCTCTGGCTTAGCGAGATTATTACTGGAACTGCTAATTAATTTTAGAGAAATTTGCGAAAAACTACGAAAAAAACCGCGAAATTCTTAAACTGTCATAGCAAACCTGTTTTAGACAAAATATAGTTCGATTAATTTGTAAATAGTTTGGAAAATAATAGTTCTCTCGAGTTTTAAAATGTTTAAAAAATTTTTATTGACATTAAAGAATTATCAAAAAATTTATATCAATTTTAGGACTATTGCAGTATAATGAATTCAAATATTTTTTTATTGAAGTTTAAGGATTTATATTTCGTTATTCTTTTTCTATTTTTTCAAAACCATTTGTACTTGAAAAACAGTATAATATACTTATGAAGATTTTATTGAGCTTATATAGCATTATCTTTGGAATGTAATATACGTAGTATATTAGTCACTTTCAAAGCACCTAATTATATTATAATAACGCTCATAGGTAGTTATTTCAATCGAAAATCAAACGTTGATTGAGGTAAAATAGAAAGGGGATAAACACACATTAAAAAAATATTAACAAAAATAAAAAAATACGGTAATTATATACCTAGTATTTACAAGTTTGCAATACGATATACCAATACGAGTAGGTACCTATACCACGAATATTGTATTAAACGTTTTAAAAATGAATGAGAATGAAAAATGGATCATCCGGAAGCTATATAATAAACATAAAAACTACAAACATATTATTAATACAACTTACAAGGATCAGCCGTGTCTTGTTTCACTCGCATTGGCCAGTGTTTTCGTATAATTTTTTTTTTTAATTTAATTATAAATTCTCGTAATTAATAGTACGGTTTTAAAATTTAACAAATACATTTTTAACATTGTTAACATTTTCCGGAAAACGTAAAAATTTTCTTTTTGAAACAATAAACATTTTTATCTCTATATTTGGAGTTAAAAAAAAAATACACCAAAAGTTACAAATAAAATTCCCAAATACTTGTGTAATTGGACTCACTTCCTTTAGACGATAAAAATGCCCACAAAATTATAAAACCTAAACATTTCTTGTTTCGATCCGGTTAAGTTAGGTTCGCATGGTAGAATAGCGTGGATTTTCGTTTTTTAGTTCGAGAAATATTATGCAAATTACACGTTTATTGTATATTATTTAGCGATGTAGTCGTTTCAATAGATGCGAATATCGTGTGGGTTCCAGTACAAGATATTTGTGAAGTCCTATAGTTGCAGGTTTGTGGGCTTGTATTAAAATGGGTATTTTTTAATGGGATTCAATAATGGAACGAAGGGAAGCGGTGATATGATAATATAGCTTTCCTACTGAGATCGATTTTGTTGACGTTATCATCATGGGTCCCTGGGCACTTCTATGCGAGTAGGAATAATATCGTCTGCAAACGCATTCCTGTAGATATTGCCACGGACGTTATATTTTGGAGGTTCGCATTTTTTCCGCTATGCATTCTAAAATTCTATTTAGGTATAGATATAGATATATATATATTTAGTTTTAACATAACATAACTGTTAACTCTCTCGATCACACATGTATTTGTTTAAATTTAATTTTACTCTCTATCGAACAATTTAGCTTTGCTCATATTTTATATGTATATATGTATATATATATATATATTATTATAACCTCTATTTGCACATACATCTACGAATACATTAATATATTATTAAAAAATCTCTAACATTTCCGTCTAAGTATTGCTGATATTCGAAACATCGATATATGCATGTGTACCATAAAATGTATACACTTTTTGAATTGTTGCTGGTGTACAAGGATATTTTATGCATGTGTAGGTATATATCCGTCGATTATGCATATACGTTATACGCATCGATATAATATAATAATACCTACTTACTATTTTATTTACTAATTTGATTTCTAGTTTTTATCGTAAAATATATATTCATGTGGTTATTCAACTCATTTAAAATAAAAAATATGACTAAAATATTGTCGGTCGGATAAAAAATAAAAGAAAAAAGAATATGTATATATATATACAATATATATTAATATAAGACTACCTAACTATATATATATATATATATATTATGTATTTTTATTCTCAATAGTTAATAGGTACATTATTTATGGTTTTAAACGTACGTATTTATTATTAAAATTTTGAATATTTTATAGGCAGTATAAAATAATCTGGGTTTAATATTTCGAAAACAAATATTTATTCATTTATAGCACTATCGAATAAAATAATCATTAAATACAGAGGACGAAAATGTATACAAATCTTACATAGGATATGGACTGATTTTTTTTTTTCCGTTTTATCACTAACCTAAATTGTTAATTTTCGACTCAACCTAGCTTCGTTCGACGGATCAAGAATCTTGTATAATATGTACAGTCTATATAATATAGTAGCTCTTTTTCGGCTCTCGTCCTTATAAAAGTCTATTCGTTATAGTTTTACTATGAGCATTTTTAACATAATCAATATTACCTATACATATATATATATATATATATATTATGTATAGTATTTATCACTTTGACTGATAACTACATATAAGGTACCATAATATAATCTATATATATATATATATATTTAATATTAGATGTATATTATAAGGATACATATATACTTATATAAATATTTAAAAAAAATTTTTTTTTTTTTTTTTTAATAACCTTGCTATTGCACGGATAGCCACAAATATCTATTGATTTTATATCGTATAGACGGTGATTTTCTATACCGTAGTAGTTATATATATAGCTATATCGTATAGTAACTACTACTAGGAATAGTAATAGTCGTGGAGTTCTCTTTGAAGTGACTGTCTTCCAGTAAGGAAAAGGTGCTGTCGCCTCTAGTGTTCGAGGTCATTGACCGCACGGTAAAAAAAAACCAGTTCATCATTAGACACAGTGACACACTGAATGGAACCAGACACCCAACCTGACCACTATAATGTTATTTAAATTATCAATCGTTTAATATTATTCTTGTAAAAGAAAAAAAAAACAACTCTCATATATTCTATTATATATTTATACAGTGTTGGATAGTAACGTAACGGAAGTTACTCGTTACGGTAACGTATAGTTACTTTTCCGAGGAAGTAACCTTATGGTAGCTTCGTTATACGCATTTTTATTTGTTTTTGCAGTAACGCAAGCGGGACCGAAGGGTTCGGTGCAACAACCGGACAAGTCCACTTTTTCAAACTTTTCGGGAGAAGCATAAAACTAATTTACTATACACTTTAAAATGTAGATATTTAATAAATGCCATGACTATTTTATAGTTGGAGTTTTTGCTTCCAGTATATGGGATACTTTATCGTAAAAACTTTAGTAAACTTCAAGTGGCACGGACTTATTTGGGGTTTTGCGCCAAATTAAAAAAAAATAAATAAACATTTTATTCATATATTCTATATCGTTAAAGGGAACTTATTATGAATATAGTACTAGTTATTTATTATTGGTTTTAGAATAATTGTACCATGATGGTATTTCAAACATAACTTGTGTTCGGTGCAACAAAAAAGGATACTGGACAACAACAAGTTAAGTCCTTTTTTCTTATAACTTCATGGCAAATAACCGGACATATCTGTTGGTTGCACCAATACGTAAAGCTATTTCTGCCGCATACTTACTGCGTTAATTATTTTCGAGCAATTTCGTCAAATAGCGAGTTATATATTTATCAATTCTTAAATTCTGCTAAGGAAAAAAATCCTTTCTAATAAATTAATTTAAAACTGTCGACGGAGTGTATGAGAAAAACAAACCTTTTTTTTTTTTAATGGTTTTACGATTATATAATATATTCCTATAAATAGGAGTAGAAATAATTTATCTGGCTATATAGAACCGACTTGGAAGATTATAATATATTGGACCTGGGACTTAAAAAAAAAAAAAGCGGCAAATACTACTTTTCAAAATTGATGGATTGAGTTGGTTTTTATACTAGGCACCTAATATGTAAAACACATATAAGTATATATATTTATATTTAAAATTCAACATTTTTATCGTTGACTATAGGTAAAGAGTTTTGGCATTTTATATGACTATTGTTATTCTTACTGATATTTAAAAATGTCGAAAGTAACGGAATTATATAAAACTATATATTTAGTTTTTAATAAAAAAAAAAAAAAAAAAAGAAAAAAAAAAAAGAAAGTAATGCAATGCAAGTATTTAAGTACCTACTTAACTAAAAAGTAATCTATAGTTACATTTTTATTTCGTTACTAGTAACGAAACGTTAGTTTCTTTTTAAAAAGTAACTCATCCAACACAACACAACACAACACACACACACACACACACACAGGTATATATATATAATAAATATAATAATATGTTTGGTCGCATCGCATATATAGGCACTATCGTACTCACTTATACTATGTGGATTACTCGGCGTTTCGACTGTTAACTGGTAGTATGGTGGTCATCAGATATCACGCAATAGCCAACAGTTATATACCTAACCTATGGTCTGGAAGATCGCGTCCAGAGGGAACACGGATATTACCTAAACCGTGTTATGTAGAGCTTGTTTAAATACGGACAACGGGCGCATGATAGTATCTAAAAAAAATACGCGTGTGTTGCGCAGGTTATAGGAATAGTTTGTCGTATACGTATATATCGTTAATCGACGAATATTTTTTTGTCGATAATGTCAGCTGGAACGCGCATTTACGACCAGGATATTATTTTCCACTGGACGTTGGCTTACGATTTACCTAGTAGATAATATAATACAATGTATAAATAATATAATATGTACGAGTATGTATCGCGGTCTTCACGGTGACAATAATGTTCCTCTGAAATTGTTCGGGAGAGATATACAAAAATGAGTCTATATGTTTTTGAGGCTATTGGTGTTAAAATGTACTTAGGTAGTAAGTCTGCACGTGGTGTCCTCTGCATCGCTATACATTTCCCATACCAGGATCATGTACCGAACGAATCTTACCACTACCGCGTGAACGAAGAAAGAATGAGAATTAGAAGAAGAAGAAGAGAATGATGGTGATGATGTAAAAAAATGAATTTTGAAAAAATCTATGTGGGTATCGAACAACGAATGACGATAATATTATTGTAAACGTTTTTCGAAAAATTTATTTTTCCTCATTCCGATTTTCGAACTATTAACTTTGAGCGTTTGTAAGCATTCGAAAATGCGGAATTATGTATACACCTAATTTATACTTGACAAATAAAGTCACAGGGAAACTATCTGGGAATATTAACTATAGACATCTTATATAATATGTATATCAGCTGCAATAGGTATTATATTATATTGATAAAGACGATAATCTTGATTGCGATTGGTGGAATCATATTGATGTTAGGAATTTGGTTATTCCCTTCAAATATCTACAGTGTAATTTCGATCACATTGATAATATAATATTATTCATTAATGTGTATCATATTGTATGGGCACTTATTTTTGTTACATTAATAGTTTTACGTAAATTGTAAGTTTGTGCACCAAAAATTAAAACATAGATATACAATAACCGGCTTAAGGAACCGCTGCTACTGGTTTTTGGATTGTAAAATCGGTTAAGGGGGGAGGGAACCAGACCCACACAACATATAACTAACAAATTTTTGCCAGAAGTATTACTTTCTCCGCAAAGACGATACTCACCGAAAATAGCTGTCAAAAACATGCTAATTTAAAAAACATATATACCTATATATAATAATAATAATAATAATAACTTATTAGTACCTATTATAAAAAGGTTACTAACCTTTACTACATATGTATATATAATATATATATATACACACATACTAATAGTACGGTTTATTTATGTTTCGTATATACCGATAGTATTCAAAACCGAATTTAATACGATTTTCTCGACTCATTATATGATATTGGATGTACCATATTATTATAGTATGGTCGGGCGTACGTATTTCAAATTAATTCGTTACAAAAAAAAAAAAAAAAAAAAACGATTACCCAAATAATATGTGTTTTGAAGTATTTTTTTTACAACAAACTATTCTGTCGGTTCGTTGACTCGTGCCGAAGGCTATTTTATATGGACATATTAGAGTAGTGTTAACAACACGAATATTGCACAATATAATCACGTCTAGATGATAGGTATGCATTATTGTCAATAGATTGTGGACGATTCGGTATTAGAATTATTATTATCACTATTATTATTATATTCAAATATATATTTGTTAAGAAAAAAAATTTGAAATTTCTCGTCGTTAAATTTTGAAAAAAAAAAAAAAATATATATATATTATATTAGGGATGAAGCTGCTATATATATATATATATATATATATGTATGTATGTATGTATATTATATTTATATATAATATCTATTATATATGTGAGAACAAACCGCGTGCACGTGCGAATAAATTGAACGCGTGTCGTTGTCAAATGGATACCGCGACTACTGACTACCGATTCACTTTCTCTCTCTGGTGCTACTCAGGTCTTTGACCCGTTTAAATAACGCACAGCACTCGGGCAGTGGATTCCATACCAGTAAATTAAGAACAATAATTCGATTATTTTATGCTAATTGTACATTTCTAATAATAACAGTACCTATACTGTAATATACAATATAAAATATAACGCGTAAAATGTTATTATATATATATATATATATATACTAAACGATATTTGGCAATTAATGTTCTGTTATACAGATATATTATAATAATATGTGTACAGGCGTATGTCCTTTTAAAATATTGTGTTCGTTTCGATATATATTAGACGTACGAATAATATCGTTTAAATTAAAATTTATCAAGTACACTTAAGTACCTATATATAGCTATAAATATAGACGGTATACCTATACTAAATGGTAATAAAAAATAATTTGCGTTTATAACTGTTAAAAACTATTTACATATAAAATATAACATATACATTATAACAATTTTTTGGGTCTAAAAATATTGTTGTTTTTTTCTTCGGAAATTCCGCATAATTTATATCGTCCAAAATTACCTACAGGCTACAATATTTGGATTTTAAATTGTTAGATAGGTACTGTATTGAAATATTTATATACCATAATGTTGATAATCTACTTAATATTTTCGACGATTTTTATATTGATTTTTGTAATGAAATAATATATTATATTGATATATTGTTTTAAGAGATGTACCTACCTACTCAAAATCGAAATTCATTATGAGTTGTTATTACCAAGTAAATATAAATTGTCTCGTTTTATGTATACGCAATGTATAGAATATAAATATAATATATAAAATATTACAAGTATACGAGATAATATAACCGTAAAAAAAAATTCCTAATTTTTTTTCCGAAAGCGTTAGTGTACAAATATCTAATTATTTTGATTTTTTTTATATACGAAATATGCTCCTTAATATAAATAAATAAATAACATAATTATTCCAAAATCGTACCTATATTGGGTAGGGTAGATGCAGTGTGCCTATACATATACGACAAATAAACACACACAAAATCGTGTTGATGTTTTGAAAGTGATGAATGTGTAATTGTAAAATATCGAATTAATTATATTTCATGCCAATTTATCGGATAAATATATATTATATACCTATATATTTATTAAACGTAAACTTGAAAAAAAATTTTAAATTTAACGTTTATATACCTACTACACGGGTAAATTAATTTCGAAAATGTGTAATGTACAGCCAAATTGAACTATTGCAGATTACAATCTATTGTTTTTCAACGAGACAATTGAATTGTAATAGTGGTAATTATAGCGTGCGAAATATTACCATAATCAATACGTGTATCGAAGTAAGTAGAATAGATATAATATATAATATAATACATACCTAATATGCTGGAAAGTGGGGGTCATTCTAAAATAAATGATTACTATTTTCTTAATCATACCTATTTAGTAGCAATTTTTGAAGAAAAAAAAATATCTTTCACTAATTTATAATAGGCATTTTGAATTGAAATTTCAGTATAAACAATTTATATACCTATATTATGTACTTATATATTATTCAATTTGGTAGCAACATCGCAGCTATATATTATTATATTATACTTCCAATAGAACGCAAATGGCGCGAAATAGATGTTGAAAATACATATACTGTTCTTTATTATTGTATCTGGGAGGAGTTTTATTGGGTCGTTTATAATTTATTTTAATATTATAAAGACCGGTTAACTGCATAAAATAAACATGGTTGATTTATTACCGTACACTTGTTGATTAAAGGGCAAACAAACAATTATTACTATAGGTAATAATCCATACAAACTCACAACGACCATCGATACTTTTAATATTGATAACTCTATCCTTAGGGATGATAGTGCACTACCTAGTGCCCGTTCAGACATTTTAACTCGGTTTTTCTCTAACCTAATACGATATTTTGCGTGTAACGCGCATTTTATCCCTATATAAATGTATCCATTTCTTTTTGACCGCATTCTTTCACGGTAGGTACACGTTTGAAGTATAAAATTACAAAACCGGACCACTGGTCATTGTTCATAAGGTATTTTTAGCCATGTGTTTTTAAGTTTTATAAATATATATATTTAATATAACCTGAATTATTTGTTTTTAAATTTTCAATACGGAACATTTTATACACTCCGACACTGCGGTTATATACATATGTATTATATATTGAAATTATTGTAAAGACAAATAGGTTTCGATGTTATTCGCCAGTTAGATACAAGTTTATATCTACCCTGGTGTTTATAGATTGTCTACACTAACATAAGTAAAAAGCCGGTCAGTGGGAGGATGGATAAGTACCTACTTTGCTCGTTGGGTGGGACATTGGTGGTGGATAGTATTCCAATTGAAACCAATGATAAATAATTGTTTCTTTCGATAAAACGGTTTCGAGCGAAGCTTTGGTGTATAATTTAACACGAGTGTTACTATTAGAATTTATTTGGATAATAAAATGTACAACGTCAATACGAGGTAGGTACATAGTGTTATAGTAAATATTAGGTATAAAATTTTAATTTTATAATAATAAATAATTGTTGGTCTTTTAGGTAGTTAAAATATTATATATCATATATGTATATATGTATATATATATAGTTGGTAACCACGAGACTACTATTTAATCGTTATTTTCTAATTTATAAAAAAATTTCGTGATATTTCCCTCATAAAAAGTAGTTTTTTCTTACACTTTTAGAAACTAAGAAAATCAAAAAATGACTTGTATAAAATAGGTACCAACTAGAATGCATTTTTTTTTTTATCAAAAATCTCCATATAAAAAAACTGTTACAAAACTCCTTCTGTCAGAAAAAGTGTATAAATACCTACATGAAAAAGAAAATAATAATAAAAACACATCACTGTAAAACGCTTAGAATCTAAAATAAACAAATCTATCAAACAATAAATTATATATATATATATATATATATATTATATTACTATGCGAATGAATTTAATATTAACAGGTACCTAATACCTATATAACTAATACCCACTGGATATTTTTTATAAATAAATAATAAATATAAATTACTACTATTATTGGTTTGGTTAGCATGTGTGAATGAACAATACTGCGTATTCGTAATTAGCATGCTATACCTGCTGAAAACCCTATTATCGTTATTATATACTATGGCTGTGCGAAATATTTACTTATGAAAGTGAGCAAAGACCAAAATACACACATTGAATAAAATGTTAAATTGTCGTATTATACTATTGTTAAAATTCAAAATGTCAATTGCATAATTATACATTATATACTGTCCAGCCAATATCAGACGTACATTACATAATGATAATGTTAATGGCGATAGTGCGTAAGTGCAATAGTACAGACATTTATTTTTAAGTTCAATAAAAACTATTTGATCGAAACGGGTGCATCGAATGTTTCCCAGAAAAATAAAACGAAACGGGAAAAGAACACGAAAAATTGTTAAAACATTTTTGGAAAAAAATGTTTGATCCAGAAAATTACCGTTTAAAAATAATTTAACGTTATTGTAATATTCGTAAATATTTTCAAAATAATGCGTTGAATATAAATATTTTCTAAACGTTAATTTTTTGATCGAATAAAATCGCCCCGAAACAATGTTGTATATTTTACTGGACACGTGGAAATGTTTTCGGCATACCTACTACTGGCATTTCGTTGCGTTTCGCAAGTCTTTGTTTTTGTCGTTTTTCTTTACCGAATAAAGTAAATATATTTTTGATCACATTATTATTATTATAACTATGATACGTTAAGTTATTATCGAAACGGTTTTAGAACTGTGAATTTAATGGAATAAAACGTGAATATTATAATGGTGTGCCAATAACAGCAATCTGATGCGGAATGTTCTTTTACAACGAAATGTGGTCGACCGTCAGTGAACACGGTCAAGTGAAACTTCGAGGCATTCTCAACATTGTCAAAAATAGCCATTACATAATCTATATGGTCGTTTGTAATTTGGCACAAATGATTATCATTTAGCCGCGTATAGGTGTACCTCTGTATATTGTAAGGTATAAAAGCATTATTTGAATTTTCTACCTGACCTCATGCATTATAATTATTTAACAATTTAAAACCAAGCGTTTTTCGCTTTTTAAATAATATTCTATACGCACCACGAGGCGTTGAAATTAATTTGCATAGGAAGCAAATATTTTATTACTCAATATTGATACTCAAAACATAAAAAGCTGGTCATACTGCGCACATAATATAATATATATAGAGAGAGTTAATTTACCTATATACGTATGATATTTATAACATTTATATATATATATATATAGTACCTATTTATATGCTACTTGAACAACATTGTCAATCTTGCGGATAGCGTTACCTAGTCGATAAATTGCTTCTTTTTATTTCTATTTTTTCGTTTGACGAATAAGTGCCTATAATAGGAAACTTTTAATTTGAAACACCTTTTCCGGTATTTTGATCTGAATATTGATCTATACGATCTATTATATTGATTAATTGCGTTTAAATTATAGTGATTTTTAAAAAAACATGTCCGTAGAAAACACATCGTTAACATTGGACTTTACGTGTGTTAATGTCGCGCGCAGTTGAGATATTATACAAAAATTATATAGAGAAATACTATATATATAATAATATGGTACCCGTGAATTTTCAATAATAAAAATAAATTATATTAAAACGAATTATTTTAATTTGTTTTTTTCTACAAATTAAATTAATCGAATTAGACTCCGTCTAACAGGCATCATGATGTCAATAATGACGCTACGCAAAAGTAAAATCCATTAGATTTAATTAAATTTAGAACTTATAAGCACTATTATTATCACATTTTAAAAGCGGAAATTTCTTAGGGTAAGTAGAGGTAACACGTAGGCTTTTTTTTTTTTAAAAAAAAAAAAATATCGTATGACAAAGAAGTACAAGCTAATTATAAAACAAATACTAAAAAATCTTTTTCAAACAATTTTTCACAAAAATTACTATAATATTTCCTAAAAAATATTGCTCCAGTCAAATTTGATAACAGGAGCAATAGGTGTTTAAACTAAATTTATCCAAAACTTAACAACAATTTTAGATTTACGTAGTATGATTTTGCTATATACCTATTGCACGCATTATAGGTGTTACGGATGCGGCAAATACGGTGTGCAAATATATTATACCTTATACTTAAGAAATCATTATATAAATTAAAATTAATGTTTTAGTTTATACAGATATATCGACTGTATAAATATACATGCAAAGTAACTGCAGTAGGTAACGATATTACTAACATTACAGCCATATTACCTACTATATAAAATATTATATTACCTACTTTTGTAATTATCTAATAAATGTGATTTTTAATGCATTAATACAATTTCAATACATATTTACATGTACCAATGTATTGCTTTGAATTATTATTATTTTATCGACCATAACTTAATTTACTCTATTAGGGAAAGCGATTTTTTTTAAGTAGGTACCAATTATTATGACGTTTGCAGAATAACACATAATGCAATAATATTAACCAATAGGCAATAGCCATAATAATATTTAAATCAATAAACAAGTATAAATTCCAATTTAAGTAAAAAGTAATAATAATGTAAAACTCTGATAAAACCTTTATTTCGTTTAAAATATAATACTTAAGGTTAACACGTTCGGACTACACACTGAAGCTATTTCATATGATATGATATTATTTAGATATTTTCTATTTATTATCCGTCAAAGTTTAGAACGAATTTTCAGTTAATATTGTGATGATTAGATTTATAAAAATATTAATTAACAATATAGTTTATCTTTTATTGCTTTTTATTTCCCTTTTAGTACTTATGTAAAATATATTATAATAATTTAATTTTTTTTTTTTTTATTGGATGTTGAATGTTGACAATATTCAATTCGTTCTCCCAAAAGGGGAAAAAATTCTATGGTGTTTTAAGGCTTAAATATTTTTGCAAAATACATTTTGTGTAAAATAATTATTACCAAATCTTAGACAGTGTTAATGGTAAAAGCTAAAGGCTAATAATAATAATAATGCTTGGACAATAATTAAATTAACTTACTACAAATAATAATATTATAAAATGTTGTAAGGACCCTGCAGTTGATTGAATCAACTCACTCAGCTCAGGAATCTTTGTGATAAAACTGATTGTATATATTTGATAATAATTCATGCCATTGTGATGAAATGAATATTTTATAATTAATATATTATATAATTTGCAATTAAATTTTATTTTTTCTGCAGGGCTCTTTATGCACTATAAAATGTTCTGTTTTCACTATAAATTATATAATATTACCGTAGAATTAGGTGACTTCAGAGAATAAAATGAATGCAAATTATTTTTACTAGGTATTTTTTTATTGTAAATTAATCGTAAACTATTCACTCATACATTTTGAAAAAATTTAGGTACATCTTTTGTTAAATCTTATAAAAGTGCAATACTTGAATTTTTTTTTAAAAAAGAACTTTGTCCAATTTTAACCTACAATAATTCATACGATTGACTTCGGACACATATTAAAATCTATTTGATAATTAAATTCAATCTATAATAGGGTGACTTTGGAGACATATATGGTTTGAAAAAAATCAACTTTCAAAGCAACATAATTAATCATAATACGATTACAAATAAAATAAATATTGGAAAGGAATAACTTATTTTAATAGTCTTATAATATTTGTCACATTATTATAATATAAAAATGTCTTTTTAATATATATATATATAAATATTATAATATTATAAGTATTCAAGGTTATTTTTTTTTGTATTTACCCATTGTTCAAAGTCAACTTACTAAATGATATCAATATTGAGTAAAAATCAAAAAATATGTAATTTATTTATAAAATTCGATATAGCTAATTGTGATTATTTGTAGTACCTACCTATATAGTCAAGAAACATGTGTCTGACGCATAAACATATTTATGAAACATAATATTTTTAAACGCAATAGTACATACATACACAGAGCCAGATCGAGGGAGGGGGAGGATCATCCCTTTACCCCCCTTGGAAAACAGTCAGCAAAAACAAAAAATTGATTTTTTATCATTTTTTTTAATGCTTATTTACGTTTCAAAGAAGTGTTTCATTGGTATTTACGAGACACACAAACCCCCATAAATATTTGTTCGGGTCAGCCCTATACATACAAAGGTTATAAAATTAACGTATTAACAATTATATTTTATTTCAAAAACCGTATTTTTAGGTGATAATAATAAAATGTGCCGATAACATTATTTGTTATCATTTATTGAAGTATAACGAAACTATGGAGGTAAGTTATAAGGTTATTAGAGCACGGAGGTACGATAAAAATCACTGATAAATGCATGTCCGAAGTCACAAAATTATTTACATCAAAAGTAGCACCCTCAGTGACGGTGCAATAAGGGTTAGTTGGATAAGTGGGACATTTTTAGTTTGTCCAAGCCCTCACTAAAAAAAAAAAATATAAAATGGTATAATATACAGTCAGAAGCGTACTTATAATTTACTAAAAAAATAAATCATTAATTTATTGTATGAAGATACTGAACTAATTTGTCCAAAATCTGGTACCTTTCTTGGCTACACATATTATATCTAATATATATCTATCTCACACACATCTAATATTGTGGTCATTAAGGATTAATTTTGATAAAACAACTGTGATTGGAACATAGACTATAGTTACACAGTTACAAATCAAGAATTTCAGAAGCCACATAAATGTCGAATAAAATGTTCGATTTTAGGTGATCAGAATGCAGAATGTATCACTATACTTACTGCAATCTTAGAACGTGTATACATGTATAAAAACATTCAATTGATGAGACTACATGTTAATCAGACATATTATTTGTAACCTACCCCTCACCACCACTACCATTAGGACTATGGTATAGAAGCGAGTAAGATACCCAATTATATCCCATAGCCAAAAACATGGCTATCGTGCGTAGGCACTATCTTTCAAATTAACTGAGGGTCTATTTATTAGTATACGATTTATGCTTTTATAAAAATTTAAAAAATTTTAGAAATTGTGACTTTTTAATATAGGTACCTATATAATAATTAATATTAATATTAATAAAAATTTGGCAAGAAACATTAGGGTCAACCATACACTATCACTCAGCTCCTCAATTCGCACGCCTTCTATACGATAAAAAATAAAACAGACTATAATCAATTACCATAAATTATAGTAAAAATTTATAATAACGCCGGAATTCGTGTTATCTGAATACTCCTCGACATGAAGTTATAATATTATAATAAAGCGTGTTTTCGCGATTAACCCGGTTAAGTTATTTTGTCCTATCTATAACCAAACATAATAACCGTACCATTTGATCGGTTATAAACTATTATAGCCAAAACTGATTGTTTATAAAATTTAGTAACCAAATTACATTTGGTTAATCGCGAAAACACGCCTATAGTTATAGTAGTTTTCGCTGTAATATTATATCAAAGATGGCACGTGACGCGTGAGTACGCGACGCAGTCCCGCACGGCCGCACGATTAATGTGTAATGCAATGGTCATCAAAACAGTTGGTTTAAGAATGAAAAGGAACGTTTTTAAGATTCAATCTATAATATTTTGAGTACTATATAAATTGTGGTATCTACTTTTTTGTTTTATATATTATACGGACCTATACCTACAAATTTGATTATTAGCAAAACAATTTTTGAAATTGAAAAGATCCCTTTCGTATCTATTCACTCAGCCACCCCTAATCTGATATTGTACATAATGTACCCTCCCTACCTGAACCCAGTGATAGCATAATATCACAATACCTATACGTATTGGTATAACATTACCATAATACATGTATTACATATAGGTAGTCGTCCATGCCATTGTGATAAGATCGATGCGATATTATAATACAACCTTCGATGGAATTCGTTTTTTTGCCGGGCTACTTAACTACCTTGAGGCTTCTGTTTTCGCTATGTTATAATATTACGTCAAAGGTGGCACGCGACAAGTAGCTGTGGTGCCTAAACCCTACCTACCTGTACATCAGCTAATGCCGTGTCTCTTATTAATGTAACGGTATGTAATCAGAATATAGCATGTGTAGAAAGTATAAGAGACTCAACGCACCCAACTATCCCTAAATCTGACCTTGCATATGATATAATATAGGTAATACATATATTACCATAATACTAAATAATATTATAATCCACAGCCAATTGTAGATGGATAATATCATAACGCAACCTTCGGCGGAATTCGTTTTTACCCGGGCTGTACTCGACGTCTCGACGATACTGTTTTCGCTATACTATTACGTCAACAATCACATTGCACGCGGCGAGTTCGTGACCCCTATTCATAATATTTATTCAGCGGTAATCGGGAATTATTAGCCATGGGAAAAACCAGAGTTTTTTTTTACATTCGAAACTCGGAATTTTCGCTAGATCGAAATTTCAGACTTACGAATGTATTTCTACTAAAGACGTTTAGGTATGCTCAAACGAGTGAGTACAAGAAATAAAATATTCAGGAAAGTTCGGTTATTGAACTGTACCGATTTGAAAATGTTGGATTTCTCGCCAATCCATATTTCGGTAGTACGTTCGATGTCCGGAATCGGGATTTTCAAAATTATCCGATGATGTGGCAGTGTCAGGGGAGGAACATGCCTCAACAAATTGGCAGTGAGTATAAAAAAAATTTAATGGCGTCCAACGATGAAAATGGACGAATTTTGGCCCCCAAGTTTGTCTTTTCCGTTTCGATTACTGTGCCCTATATGATGGGCCCACACAACTATTGTGGCGTGTACATCCATCGCGGGTACGCGCGTCTCCCCCTGCGGGAATCCGGTGGGAATACATTTGTAGGTTAAAAACGCGTTTTGACACGCGGAAAAGACAGATTCTGTCGTTTAAAACAACGTCACCAGACGGTTCGTTGGCGTTTCAGGAGATTTTCGGACGGACGATCTGTGCCGTCCTATAATCCGTAGAACGCAGGTATTATATAGATGCACTGCACCCCTAAAACGTGTGACGTCGTACGATCTAACGACACGAACATCGCGATATTACGATACTTGTAATATGATAGTGATGATGATGATGATGATGATGATGTCATTACCGTAATAATATATTATGCATGCAGTCAATGCCGTTTGTAATGTCGGTAAACGACGGTATAGTGGCATTATCGTTATTATAAAACGCAGCCTTCAGCGGGATTCGTTTTTGCCCGGGCGGCGATTCCTCGTCGCCGCCTCCGAGCGGCGTGCACACTCCGCCGGGGTCCCCCGTTATCGCTAAAATACGACGTTATCGCTATTACTATTACGTCAAAGGTGCAGGGTGGCACGCGACACGTGCCCGCCTTATGAAATAATATGATACGGTACATCTAATGTCGCGTGACCCCTATTCCAATAACACAACGGTAATCTGAGTAAAGCGCCGACGACAAAACGGCGAAACCGAGTGGGGTGGATTCGAGGGGGGAAGGCGATCGCGTACTTTCGTTTCGAACACACGCGTGTATGACGTGTGGTGTGTACGCGACAGGGCAACGTCGGACGATGACGTAGCGAAATAAACCTAATAATAATAATAATAATAATAATAATAATAATAATAATAATAATAATAATAATAATAATAATAATAATAATAATAATAATAATAATAATAATATGTACGTACGTACGTATAGGTCCGCGAGTCGTAAGTAATGACGTCATTGTTTATTTTTTCGCGTGCTTACCTACGTCAATATTATTGTACATTACGTTACTCAACTTGTAACATATTATACTGCGCCGGATGTATTTATATTATCATTATTACACTGCCGTTGTGGCGGTTTTTTTATTTATTTTATTTTTATTTTTTTTTTTTTGTCACTGTGTTCCATAATAATAATACGCTACATTGTGTATTACCAATACAGCGCTGTACATTATTTATACCATATTCATCGCATCGTGTTTTTCTCCTGCAGTTTTTTGCACCACGCAAGTATATATTATAAATTAATCATCATTGCAGGTGTCCGCTGCAAATTTCAAGTTCAATGTCAGCATACGTACAAATAGATTATTATTTTTGACATTGACGGATCGACGCATGATAATACATTATAATACGACTGTTGCATACCGGCATAGTGATATTATACAGTCACCGGTGCAAATGCACATTTCATATTTTGTGCCAAACTATTGTAATGTGCGTTTATTGTGTAATTATATCGTTCATCAGTCTGCGGTAAAGTAGGTACGCACGTCATATTATTATATATTGTATTGTTCGAGCAAATGTACGTACCCCGATTTAAATGCTATCCGAGCGCGTATTTCAAACAATCTTCAAAATAATGATTTAAGTATATCTTAAATCCAGGGCCGTCCTTTCGGTTTTCTTAAAGGCGGGGGCCACGTTTCCATCTGCCCAACAACGTTCGTGTTCGGTACAAATTGGAAATCATAAGTTCTTCGTTTCGCGAAAATAGACGACAGTAAAAACCAACTACAAAAATATACCCCTTTTATATTTTGCTCGTGTAATCACGATTTAAGAAATTTAAAACTTTCCTCGAAATTTCGTAAATTAAAATGATAAAATAATTCCCATATCCATGCGGTTGCAGCACACAACATATAATATCGACTTTATTTGTTATATTATTTATTAATTAAGCATGCTATACAACTATAGAAAAAAATTATTTGAATTTGTATTTAAATACTTCGTAAAAGTATCTTTTATTCTTTTACAGCACTTTGTTGGTAGGTACCTACCTATATATTATTAAATTGTGTCATACTTTATAAACATTATAATATTTAAATAACAAACGAGTATTATAAAAACGATTATACACGAAGTTGTTTGTATAAACAGTTTGAAAATCGATCGTTTTATTATTAGATACTCATTTAAAACGGTTTATCTTAACATATACTTTATATTTTTACCTGTGTTGATATGCAATACGCATATAGACCTAAAATCAGTTTATTAAAAAAAAAAAAATGTTTAAATCCAATTAAAAATTATTTCATGACTTGAATTTGTTCGTTTCAACAGAATAACTGGAAAATTCTACGTATCTGCAGCGTTCGTATAATAGTAATAATAATAATAATAATTATACGAGCAATCATATACTTAGCATCACGTTTATATATTAAGTTAGTAAACAGTTTGATCATGTAAAACAGTTTTTAACTGTTTAGGTTTAACGTCCTAAATGTATCATTTATTTTCAAACTGTTTTAATATCTTCGTATGAACTTAATACTAGTCCCAGAGACTTGAAATCATTTGTTTTAATACAATATACAGACGTGGTGTAATTTTCAAAAAGTTTTGAAATTTTTTTAGCTATAGGTATCTACTATATAGTATTTTGGTATATTAGGTATTTAGGAATATATATATAATAGTAGATTGTTATTAATATTAGAATTATTTTAATTAATACATACATATATATATTACATAGAATATATAAGTAAAATAAATGTATATTATAAAATATAATATGTTCCGAGAGTATACAAAAAAATATTTAAGTAACAATTAGTTTACTATTAAATACATTAAGAAAAATATATGTACCTTGGTAAAAAAATTATTTAAAAAAAATTATAAAGTTACTTATGTCAATATATAATAAAAACTCTTACGAAATTCAAGCTTACCACAGCTTACCTATATATATATATTATATCATCGTTAATTTTCGTAATATTTTATAATCATAATGTTATTGTTTAAAATAATTGTGTTTACTAAGTACAATAATAATTATTACTTATACAATGATTTATTATCATAATTTTTTCTACATTTCGACCTTTAATAACAATACATATGTGTATTCTATCTCTACTGAAACAACATTATTTATTAAATTTACGTTTACGTATAATAATAATAACATAGACTTTTTTAAATATTTGATGTACCAACTACGTAAATGGTCTAAAAATATCACAAGTTATTTTTATATATTATAATAGTATAGTAGGTACCTATATAAGCCCAATAGTTTAATTGGAAAAAATCGAGAAGAGACATTGAGCTTAGTTTAAAAAAAAAAAGTGAGTTTCTTTCCCCAAACCCTCAGAGATTTTCAATTTTTAAAATCATTAACGTTGTTTTAAATATTTAAGTACTTGATCATAAAAATCTCTTCGAGCAAACACAGTTAAAGCATTTTTCATTCAAAAGAATTATACATCTTCCTTTTAAATGAATTATTGAGGGAGTTAATGTAGACCAAAACACAGTTTTATATTTTTTTTGAAACAAATATCGTGATTACACGATAACGAACAAAAAGTTGTTTCCGAAAAAAAAGAAGAATAAAACAAAGTTTGTAAAACGACTATAACCCTTGACACACTCTGAAGCAAAAATACAATTTTCAAATATTATGTTATAAATGACTGAAAAATGGTCAACAGTTTTCGAAAATTTCATCAATGTAGTGTTAAAAAAATATTTGGTGCAAATATTGAGTCTCTTAGATTATTATTTTCTGATTTACAACAGTTTTAGGTTATTTCTGGTTTAGTTTTCTATGATGCTTAAAAAAACTACGAAGAAAATCGAAAATTGACCTTGTATCAACTATAATAAATATTCTATCAGTAAGGTTATATTATACTCCTGCTCAACACCTTCCTAAGTCGAATTGCAAATAAAAACGACTACACAACAATGGAAAACCCTAAACGGTCAGTGTTCACAACGTACCTACCGCATGTGAGTGGTCAGTGGTGGAAAAATAACGAAGTGAAAATGAAATTTTAAATTTATCAGTGTCGCATTGATTTTTCTACGATTTTACCGTATAATTTTATTCATTCATGGACACGAACTATGAGAACCTAAGACAATTATTATCTTAGTTAAAATTGTCGAATAAATAAAACAAATATTAGAATAATCTTAGTCCGTATTCATGAATAATGAATAATAATAATTCATGAGTCATGATAATGTTTTCGTGATTTTATTATTTTTCTAAGAAAAATTGACATTTAAAAACAAATGTTAAATAAAAATTAAAACGTGCGCTGCGTTCTTACGTTCTCTGATAAATAAATAAGGGATACATACGTTACACGAATTCAACCTCAAAATAAAACGTTATAACTATTAGCGATAATAATACAAAACATTTCTGTTTGAAAGACAAAAGTATTTTCATTTATTATTATATAGGTACCTAACTAATTATTATGTATGAATAATTATAGTGGATAAGTTCAACTAATGTCTAATTTAAATCATTTTACTGTATAAACGGTATACGTATTTAAGAACAATGTTTTAAAAATGTAATTTCTGAGCAGTTAATGAAAAAAATTAAAAACGGTTTATTCTTTTAGAAGATTATGATATCTGGATAGTAGATTTACTGGATATTATATGTGTGCCGCAGTGTCAGTTGGGTGCCCTGACGTGACAGGGCCACAATGGGTTGTGGCTTTTAAGAACCCAGAGCATGTTAACTATTAAATTATTTAAGAGAGAAATTTATTTATAATCACAGGATAAAAGTATTTTACATATACCTAGGTACGATAATATTAATTACTAAGTTATAATCACCATTCACCAATTAATTACGGCGTATGAAAGTAACGTACTTATGGTCCTATAAACTTCGATGCATAGCATTAGCCCTACTCTGGCCTTAAGTGGTCGGGATAGTCTCCAGATTGGGGTTAAACGCAGAGTTGACAACCTTGCCAGTAAAAAAACATTACTCAGGTATATATATTTATTTATATATGTACTTTTGTTTATTTGTTTATTTATGCTAATTAATCTTTTGTTGATATTGTTAATTTAAAGGGCATCATGCCCGGTCATGGATTATAAAATAAAAAGAAATAATAATAATCAATTAAAAAAAAAAAACCGAGAAAGAAGGTCTCACTGTTAATGATGAAAAGACGGAATATATTATAGTTACAGCCGGAAGAATATACTATAAGGAAAATACATAGAGCTGGAAGGACATAGGTTTACGAGAGTGGTTCAATTCAAATATCTGGGGTTGATAATAACGTAAGATAATGACGTGAAGCCAAAAGTTATCGGCGATATTAAAATCAACAAATAAATGTTTTATGGCTAAGAAAAAATCCTTAGCTGAGGGCCATGTCTAAGAACCTAAAAATTAGAATGTACATGACCTATACGGCCAATTGCCCTGTATGGAGCTGAAGTGTGGCTCTTGAGAAGATCCGAAGAACAAAAGATGGCGATGTTTGAAAAAAAAGTTATCAGAAAAATATATGGGGCTTACTTTTATGCTCACATATGTGAATGGAGAAGATTGTATAACGACAAACTTAAAAACTTTTATTAATGGCCAAATATAATAAAGGCGATTAAAAGAAAGAAGATAGATATGTGTGGTACATACCTGGCGGAAAAATGGCTGGGTGATAAAAAAAGAAAAAGGTGATTGAGGAAGGTCCTATTGGAAAAAGGCCTTTGGGAAGATCACGGTTAAGGGACTGCGTTAAAAGAGATGCGAATTTTTTCAATTGGTGAAACCAATTGATTAGTGGTAATATGTGTATTTTAAGTATGGGCTTAAATGGCCGAAACCATGAAATTAAAATTCACCAATTAATAACATATTTGCGTAGTTTAATGTATTACCTTAATCTAATAGAAAATTGCATTTATAATTGGTACTTTAAAGAAATTTTTTTTCTTTTTTCCATTTGTAATCCTTAGGTTTTAAGGAAAAGTATTTAAAGCAGTTCTCTGCGGGCGAGTTTTACATACTAAAATACCAATTTTTGTCCATTGTAGCTATGAGTCTATAAAGATTTTGAAAACTGATTTAAATTTGTTAACAACTTCAATTTCAATCGATTTTTTTAGTATTCTTTCCTATTTATTCCTCAAAACTGTTTTATGAAATTGAAAATCACTAAATATTTGTTGACAAAATATTAAAACATTAAATATAAAAATTAAAAAGTAAAACAGTCGATTGAAAGTTAATTCGTTGATCAAATTAAATCAAATCAAATGAAATCAATAAAAATCAAATCGGTTTTCCAAATTAAATTGGTACTATACAATAAAATTCTATGATGGACAAAACATGGACACTTTTGAATACAATTTAGAAGAAATTCATGAAACGTCGACGGTCATATTTTACACGCGTGTGCCTGCGCGTACATTATCAGTGTGATAATGTTATTATACAGTTTGCGGGTATCGGGGTTTACACACACTTATAGCGTTTTCCATCTATTTTATTTATTTACACTACACTAGTGTAGACTGTATACACGTGTAATAACAAGAATAGCAATGCGTTATCAATAATGAGTATTTGATATAAATTGTAATCATATTCCAAAAATAACACTCATAAACACCTAGCTAACACGTTATGTCTTGTTGTTTTTTTTTTTTTTAATATAATTTATTGTTTATATTTTATTTAAATTTTCATAACGTTATTTACAAAATTAATATAAATAATACAATGTATGGATTAACGTATTATCTTATCATGAAAAATACTTATCAAAATAAATGATGATTTAAATTAACGGTGTAATTTGTCTGCACTCGTGTAGATAATAAATGCACCGTACTTTCATATGACATTTGCATTATCTACTGCACTGTTGATACCAGTTGATAATAATCATTATTACACAAAAAATGTGCACCAGTGTACACGAGTGTAGATATATGGAAAATGCCACTATATTCAATTACACTTGCCCAGATAAATTTGAAATGTTCATATTATTTGAAAATTGCCTATATACATGATTCCTTAAAACAAGCCCTCAGAGAACCCCTTAATAAAAAAAGGAATATTGTACAAAACATACATATTTGATAAAATCTATTTTCGTTATTATAGGTATTTTGTATAATACGCAATCATGGTTCTAACTTGAAATTTGTATCAAATATTTATTATTTTAATATAATAATATGAACAAATTTCCAAATTTATTTTGCTATTTATACCTATTTATACCTATATTTGAACATTTTTGTGTAAAAAATACTGATACTATACATTAAAACCAAGAAATACTTGGCTTAATCATATGTTACTCATTACATTAAAAATATTCTTTGAAATCGGCTTTCATAATTTTTTTTAGCGCTTTTAAGTTTGTTCGTGTTATTTATTATTTTGATGTAAAATTACGATCGACGATTGAAATAAATATTGGTAATATCGTTATAATTTAAAAAATAATAGGTTCCTAGGTATAGTCTTAGAAACATTAAATTTGCAAAATAAATTATTTTTATACATGAAATTAAAATAATGGATATAGTTTATAATAATAATTATAATAAAAAGTTATTAAAATATATATACATATTAATTATTGCATTAACCTAAACTTAGCTCAAAAGTAATTCTTGATTTTACTATTAGAAGGCCCTCTACACGTAAATTTTTTTTGTACTCTTTCTATGTTAGCTGTACTTGAAAAACTATAGGTACCCATGTCGCATTAATAAAACAAATTTGTTTGAAACACGGAAAGTAGAAGTTTGGTAATCGTCCTTTGAGTCTTTATAGTCAATATAGTCACATATTTTAAATTTGAAAGCAATGATAAATAATTTTATTTAAAAAAAACTATTCAGAGTGAAGTCCGGTGTAAAATAATCATCAATTATGTTAGTTCACAATGAATATTAAAAGATTAAATATAACGTTTTACAAATAAGTAATAGGTAAATATCGAAAAAAGTCTCCAGTTTTATAAAACAAATTGTAACCATTTTTATTATTTTTTAAATATAATTAGAGCATCATACGATTAAGCTATTATTCAATTTGTATGTCTTAACACCTAAATTTACCAATTTTTTTTTTTATTAGAGGTTGGTTGAACAGTTTGAAGTTCTAAAAATCGAACCGAACTTCAAGAGTTCGATTTGGGTTCGAAAGACGAATTTCAATAATAATAAGTCGAACGGAACCGAACTCAAACATTTTTCGCCACTAAACTAACCTAACATTTTTTTTTGTTTTTTTGCTTATTTATTTTTTCAAGAAAGCATTTCGTTTGAAACTTCCTCTTAAATATTTTTTCGGGGCAGCACTGTTTTGAGTTCGACATAAAACTATAGTTTGGCTTGGGTTCGACATTAGAACTAAAAGTTCAATTCGGGTTCGGGTTCGACATTAAAACTGTAAGTTCGGTTGTTCAAGTTCGAGTTCGATCTTACACTTCATAGTTCGGTTCGACATATACATTTTGTATTCGAGACACTTCTATTTTACATATATACAACAAATGAAAAAATGTAATTAAAAATACCTTTATATTAAGGTTTTAAAAAATTTATTTCGTCAATGTAGTTTTACAATATTGAAATATCTTTCTGTCGAATATATTTTCAATGAATTTTACATTATTTTCAATATTTTTTCTTATAGCAAAATAACGGGGGAAAAAAAATAAAAATAAATAGAAATATAACTTATTTAAAGTAGATATACCATTTAAATACAATTTTCTGTTAGAAAGCTCTTCGCACAAAAATTTTGTCTTCACTTCTTCTACCCGAAAAGTTTATATTTATACGTAAAAAACACGTTGTAAAAGCAATACACTTCCTGGCTTTGTTAAAATCTATGATTGCGAAAAAACAATCTAACTATCTGTTACAGCTGTTATACCCTATATATATATAATTTAAGATTCGAGTTTGTTACATAAAATATTAATAATCAACTATCGATACTTGTAGTTAATTTTTTTTTATAGAAAACGTTGATTTCGTATGCAAATGTGAGATTTGTTTGGGCCCTTTCGAAGAATAGAATTCTGAGCCCTTTAGGTGCCAGATCGACACTGTATGTATGACTTAACTAGTAGTGGATTAAATAAAAACCAATTGTAACGGGTCCAGGAAAATAAATAATTTAAAATACAATGATAATAATTGTGTTAACTTATCGATATACTCGTTTCGTCCCTCTGTCCGTCCGTTCTTTTGACCGTCTTGATAATTCATTGCTATGGTAATTAATTGTTTTTCGATTTTTTTTTAGTAGTGCCTTTTAGCGTAATGTAACTAAAACTATCTTTTATAATGGAAATATTTTATAAATGTGGGAGAAGTAATAAAATAAGAAATACTATACTTATAGTTAGGTACCTTTTTTTTAAAATTATTAAGTCGAAACTTCGCTCAAAATCGCTTTATAAAGAGAAATGATTTATTATTTCTTTCAAATATATCCTACCCGACGAGCGAAGAACTTCCACATCTTACTGACCGGATTATTTTTATTGTATCAAAATCAATTAAATCTCTTAAATTTATTATTTAAAAAAATATATAGAAACCCTAAAAATTATCATGTTTGAAGAGTGGGGTTTTCTTGTTTTTTTTCTTTACGAATGTTTAATTATTAAATAGTATAAATAACTATATAAATTGTAATTACATTTAATAAACATATACATTCAGAATGTACAAACGTATCATAATGATATCGGGTTCTAGGATTCATATGTTAGAACCTTCTTCCACCACAGCTATATCAAAATATTTCAAGACTGCAGCGATAGTATTTCAAATTTGTACTCAACACAGTCAACATTTATCTGTTATCATGTATGGCATGTAAGTAAGAAACCTTGTATCTACTTGATGATTGTTTTTAATAGTGATTTACAATATTCGTATAGATTTTTTTTATACAAACGAATTGTATAAGTGAATGCTTTTTCAGAAATTAATAAATATTGAGTACCTAGTTTTGTTAATCTTTAAAAATTCGTTATATTTTTAATAAAATATAATGGGTAATTTAAGTTTACTAACCATTGTAACTTTAATGTGTAATTATAACATACTATCTAAATGTATACAATCATTGTTTATTATGCATAACACAATAAGTTAATTAAAGATTAGATTAGGAATATATTAGGTACCTATAGTTTACAATAAGATACCGGCATTTTTATTATAGTTAAGCAAAGAGTAAAGACTAATGAATATTGTATAATAAATTGTTTAGTTCTTTCTCATTCCTTATTAAAATGTTCAATAAAAAAAAGAAGTGTAGAATAATATTTTCACATTAGTATGTTAATATGTCAATATTTTATAAAAAAAAAACACAATTTATTTCATTAGGTACTAATAAATGAAAATATAATATGTTCTTTGATTATATGGACTGTAAAATAAATAATATTTTTAAACCCATGATTAGAGCTCAAACTAAAACTTTATATTTTTTCAGAGAGTTAATATAATAATATATATAAAAATACCATAATATTTAAATATATTAAATTTTATATATATATATATATATTTAAATATACCATAATATGTTAGTATTGATTAATATTTTTTAATTTGATAATTATCATTAAAATATTATAAATATTCATTTTTTCGAATATAAACGTTCAATGTTTGTTCTCAAAGTTCAGAATTAAAATGTAAAATGCTGTTAGTATTAAATATTATATACCAATAAACATTTATAATTAAGTATGTATATATAGGCATTAAAAATAAAAAATTTACAATAACTAATAATTTAATGATGTCAATGAACTTAGATTTTACTTTTTAATGTGAAAATGCTGGAAATTGGACCTATACTGAAGAATAAACAATAGTTAAATGAGATAAAGTAAACCAACATTACTAATGACAAACAAAATGGAAAAATGTGAATAATACATTAATTGCATTTATAAAAATGCAGATATATCTATATATAATATTTATATACATCAGATACAAAGGTATTTTAGATTGATAATAAAGGTAAAAACTTAATATGTATAATAGTAGTTTTGTCATAATTACTAAAAAAATTAAAAAGAAACTTATATTTATAGGCAATAAAGGCATGTAAATAAGCGATTTTAAATTTTGGTTTAGTTCTATTTTGGCCGTAAATTTATGAAAATTTTAATACTGATATAAATATGTTAACAATGATTAAGTTACTTATATAGAAAGAATATGGTGTGTATTGAAATTCCAAGTACAATTACTTTATTTTATAAATAAATATGTGCACTTCACTCGTCAGGTGTCTGCAGTAGGGATGGAATCAATTCGCTTGTCGGATAGGATACTAGTATAGTGGATACATTAACGGATAAATTATTGAATTCAATTAAACGATTTTTAGGGAAGCTTAGGTGCTATCATTTAAAAAAAAAATAGACTTTAATGGCTTTATTTGTTATTTCCCCGACATTTAAAAATATTTCCGTTTTTTTCCGCTTAAGAAAATTACTGTAAAAATTTTAAATAACCTCTTTTGAGTAGGTACCAACTAGAATCAATTTGCTATCAAAACAGCTCTTTACTTAAAAACTCCTGTTCGACTCTTTCTACCCAAAAAAATTACTATAATAAAAATAAATAAAAACATCTTCTTAAAACTAATACATTCCTCACTTCGCTCATGATCTAAAAGATTGATATAGAAGTATAAAACACATCTCATTTGTATATACCTATTCATTTAAAATTAGATAATATCTGATTTTTATATATATTATTTGCTATCAAAAAAGCTCTCTACTCCAAATCCCATACTCGACTCTTTCTAGTTGAGAAAAATGCTCACAAAGAAAAAAAGTAAACATCATTGTAAAACCAATATATTCACAAAAAAACTAAAATACTAAAACCAAAATTTTTAATAAGGTAAACTTTTATAAAATACTCTTTGAAGAAAGACAAATATTTTAAAGTACGATTTGTTACAATATAATAAATTAAAAATACAAACATTAACTAATTAAAAGTAATTAATAATGGGTATGATTGTTTTAAACAATAATTATTTTGCATTTTTGCTTCTACTAAATGTAAACAATATATATATATATATATTTTATGAAGTCGTTTTATGTTGTCAGTTTTTTACCTAACAAAAAAATAGGTATGCAAAAACGAGATTTTCTTTAAATACATTATTATTTTTTACATATTTTTTATTAATTACAATTCCGTTTTATAAAATGAGTACTATAAGTACCTACTTCCTATATGAAAATGTACAATAACGACTTTTGAATATAATATTTATTTTTATTATAATATTATAGATTATATACCAATAAAATATCAACATAGTAGATTAAAAAAAAGAGCCGGTCAGTAGGGGGTGGAAGCACTTCGATCGTTGGGTAGGGTACTACTGCAGGTGGTTGATATATTGAATTTAAAAGCAATGATAAATCATAATATTTTATATATATCGATAAAAAAATATTCTGAGCGAAGCTTCGGTGGATATACTTAACAATTACAGCAAATTATACTAATAATACATATATATATATAAATATTATATATGATAATATTACATAATATAATGAACAAAAAAAGTTGAAAAAAGTGCAAGAAATGATTAGGATATATAAGGGAGGGAAGATTTTGAACCGAAGACCCTGCGCATGACAATACAGTCAGCTACTACTAGAATACGTAAACCACTGTTATAAAACATAAAAAAATATCCCTCTTAATTAAATATGATAAAGTCGTTAAATTAAAATTTGATATAACTTTAAAACCATGCCGGACCGCCAAATTCTGACTTTACCATTATATTTTGAAAAAAAAAAATAAATATGAGAAATAAAAAATAATGCCAAAAATCGAATTTTCCTGTAAAGTAGATAAGTTATACAATATACATATTATGAATTAAATGACTCAAAATTAAAAATTGCCATTATTAGGTAGCCCAAAAATGGATAAAAATTCTCAAACATTTTTCGGCCTTTATAATGTACATACATACGTTTTTGGTGATAATTTCAAGTTTTTAGATCCATTAGGTTCCTAAAATTTGAACATTTCATACCGATGTATCAAAAAATTAAATAGGTACCTATTCAAAAAAAAATTTTAATGCCTATAAAAAATATTGTAGGTAAGTACCGATTTTTATAATTTTTTGTATATGTAGCTAGAATGGCGTACTTTTAACACTGTATTAAATTTTCAGGTCTTAAAAACTAAAATTAAGCCAATTATGAATTAAATGTATCAAATTTACATATTGCTATAAATAGCCTAAAAATGAGTAAAACATTTCGAACAATTTTCGTACTAATATTTTGCATATATACGTTTGTGGTGAAAATTTCAAGCCTTTAGCCTCAATATTTTCGGAATTAGAATTTTACCAAAATCCTGTTTACCAATTTTTATGCAAATTTTTTGATAGTTTTTTTCTTACCCGTTTATCGAAAAAATTAAAAAATGACCTCTCTAAAGTACAAACTAGATTAAATTTATTACCGGAAACCGGGTAAGCTTGTAAAGATCGGAGTACTCCTTCTGGTTGAAATTTTATACACAGACATAAAAATAAAAAAAAAAACACATTATAGTAAAACCAGTACATTCCTTGCTTCGCTCAGAATCTAAAAATGTACCTATTTGTTCAACAATTTTGAAAAATATGAACTGGTATATAATAATATAACAACATAAAAATCGTGACTTATACTTACACAAATATTAAAATTTTAAAACATGGTAATATATATGAGTACTTAGTTATAAATATGTTGTGTTGTGTGAACAAAAAAATATTACTATACTATGTTTTTATTCCCGCGTATAATTACCTACATTTTAATATATTTTAATATTATTTTGAATATCAAAGTATTAAAATAGTTGATTATAATAATTACACCTTTATAGAATTTACTGCTACTTCGTAATAATATTAATTGAGAATTTGAGAACATATTGTTAATAGGTAGGTACACTTTTAGGTTTTAAACACTTAGGTACTCTTAAATTATATCGAAGAAACCATCAATATGTCGTCTTCAAAAAAATTCGTACATTTTGTATCCAATATAATTAAACAATTAGGTATCAGTGGTTTATTTCAGAGGGGTGACCGAGGGAGGGGGTAATATCTCCCAGATAAAAATGTATCCCCCCGAGATTTTGTATCTACATACATTACATTTTTGAAATTCCGTATTTTTATTTATACGGCTTTGAACACGTTATGCTACGATTGACTTTTTTTGTATTCACAAGTAGGTATATTAAATGTTATAAAATGTTCGGTTGTAAAAAATATCGAAAGATAAATATTTTTCATAAATGGCCGACGAGTCAATAAATATTTCAAATACTAATTAATTACATTAATTGTCCGTTTTGTAACTGAATGTGGGGGAAATAAAAGAATTGTTTTTATGCATAATTCCATTATCTGCTACAGATTCAAAAACTATGACGGAAACTATTGACCGAGAACTTAAAACAAGATAACTCGATTATTCAAAATTGATCTTGGTTTTGACGGTGCTGCAAATTTTCTGGATATATAAGTGAAGTAGGTGTGAAAAAGGTTATCATAAAAATCAAGTAGAGATATACACTGTAGAGCTCATTTGCTATCATTAGCATTGACGTCTGCTCGTAATAAGTTTCCTACTATTAAACGAACTCTCCAAGTTATTAAAGATACACATGTATACCTATATATTAAACTATTTCATAAATCTGCAAAACGAGAAAAAGATTTTCACGATATTCAAGAAGCCATAAATGAGAAAAATTGAAAATATCTGAAACTATTGATACACGTTGGCTAAGTAATCATCGATCAATCCATGCAGTTACAGAATGTTATAGAGCGATAACTTTAGCTTGTGAACATATATACACAGAAGGAGCTGACATTTTTTCATTAGCGGGGAGGCATATTGTTAGAAATTACTCCAACGAGTTTTTTGATAATTTTGGCGATTTTAGATGAAGCAATAAGTGCGGTCAATAATTTGAGTGAAGTTTAAAAAAAAAAAAGTTTACAACTATCCTCTGTAGATTTCTTCTTCCATTGGCCATCTACAAAATATTTCAGAACATTGATTATCAACAGATGAAAATAATTTTATTCACAAGAATATAAAAGGGTTTACAGAACATGTATCCATCTCGCGTGCTATAGTTCAGAATAAAAGCAAAATGAAAAGTCTTAGAGAGCCAAAAAAATGTGTTGATACAATGATCGAACAAATGCAAACACGTTTCAATGGTAAATTGGTTGAAATTATTAAATTAAGCGCCTTATTTGAATCATTTGAGTTCTTAAATGAAAATTAGTATAAAAAAGTTTCAACAGTATGTTCATACTGTCTTAATCTTGAAGCAACAGATGTTTGAACAGATCTTACATTTTTTTAATATGTTTCTAAACAAATGGTAGATGAAAACGTATTCAAAAATCTATTGGCATATATTTATCAAGAAAATATAGGATATGAAAACTTTAAAAAAATAGCCGAATGCTTAATGTGTATACCAGTATCAACGTTCCACGAATAGGATTATGAATAAAATAAGAAACTGTATAAGACCAGAAACAGTGCGATGCTGTATAAAAATTAGCATCAAAGGACCAATTGTACTTCAGAAAAAGCTCGTGAATGACGTCATAGACTTGTACCCGCACCAAAAATAACGCCGAATTCGTCTTATTTAAATTAATTATTGTATAATAATAATAACTAATTTAGTTGATTATTCTTTAATAATAATTAGTAAAAATAATTTTTGATAATGTAATAAATAAATAAATAAATAATAATAATAATAATAATAATAAAAGAAAGAAAAAACTGTACCATACATTTTTAGGACTTCGACCATTTTTGATACCGCCCCTCCCACCCCCAGAATATTAGGTCTGAAATAAACACTGTTAGGTATGCATTTATTGCACGTTAATGACTGTCCTGTAAAAACCTTTAGATTATTACATTATTATTAATAAAAAAAAAAAAAATCGTAATAATATAATATTATACTATTCTTAATAAAAATTTGAAAAATATACATTTAAAAATAATGGTTAGGTATACTTACGGATTATATTGACAACTTCAATAATGGTATATCGAGGTCCTAAGACTACCTTGGTTGCACTCTTACATGGATTATGGTAGTAACCGCTTATTACAAAAAAATGAGGTTAGGTTAATAAATCCAACTAACCTGTTATTTTGGTAAAATACATATTATTAATGTAGAAATTAAACAAATCAAAAATCAAAGAAATAAAAATGACACTGTTTACAAAATGATTAATGTTTAGCATATAATTAGCAATTACCGAAAAAAACGTTGTTGAACGACGAAAAATAACAGGTATATTATAATATTATTCACCTACAATAAAATTGTACTTTAGAAAATATGATACGTGAGAATAAGTTTCGTTAGTAAAAATAATGAATAATTATAATAATTGTATTTTTTATTTATTTTTTTTTCAATAGTTGACCATATTATTAACGTGTGTAATGATAATAATTTAAATTGCGATTTAATATAATAATATGACATTATCGTGATGATATAGGTACAGCCATATAGCGTAAGTAAATTTATCGGGGTAAACTTGTGCCATATGTGGAGTGTGGCACTGCTGTTATATAGTATAATATTAGACGTATTATATAATTATATTGTCGACCGAAATTCGGTGGCGTCAAATCGTCGAATACAAAATAAAAACCGTGCGCTGTATACGTGATCCGACTTTTCCACGTTAACGTCGATTTGGATTCCCTGGAAATTTCCTACCCACCACGTATATTTTACTCTGTGTGAAAAAAATTGATAAAAAAAAAAAACACTTTATTAATATACACGATATTGTTTAATAAACACGACATTGCTTAATACGCGCATTTGTCATACTTTAACGAAAATGAAAACCTGTTTGTTTGATATAAGTACTACTACGTTATGTTTTATACGCAGGCACCTAATATCATTATATCAATACAGCATTTACACCTCCGATATATCATCGGTTAGGTATATTTACACTATAGCGTCGATACAGATCAATACAAGACGTGTGTGTGTATATATTATACAGTTTAGCAGTTGTGCAATTATTTATATTATACGTACGCCGTAGATTAAATAATAATATACAATATATTATTATGAGCACAAGCATATTATATATATATATATATATACGTATGTATATTATGTCGAAAGGCATTCTTGACGAAAAACGCGAAATAAAATAACCTGGACCTAACAGGCAGGATATCCCGCAATAACGGTATAAGTCGTGTGTGGTAATTTTTGTCGTGGGGGAGGGGGAGGGGGTAGGAAATCAAGGTGAAATCTTCACCGCGAAAACGTTATATGCGGAGAGTACCCCATATTGCACAAAAGCATTTCATAATAATACGATATAATAGGTGTAATATATAGGTACACTATAAGGTTGCGACGATATAAAAAAAAAAAAAACAATCTATAAAATTAACCTACGAATAAAACCTAACCTAACTTAACCTATCCTAACAAACAGCAACCTGTTAACCGAATGATATTAAATCATAATATAAACGTTTACGAATTCCAGTCTTTATCTACACTTGTTTAAACAAATGTATATATATGCACATATACATAAAAAATTATGTCATTTTTTACGTTGACCTAGTTGATGTAACTTGATTCCCGGGGGGAGGCATGCTCCTCCCCTTCATGGACATCCGTGCACCAGAGTACAGTAAGATCGCAGGATGTTGGGTACTCTACCTATTCACTTCGCCCATCTCGACGAGTCAGTATTATGTTATCATTTTTGATTTTGAAACCGACGATACTGAGCGACCATACGGTAAGTGCATTGATTAACATATATGATCAATGGTAAGCGCTAATAAAAACGGGTATAAATATTTTGAACGTTTATCGAACGTATATGTTAATGACAATAATACGAGTAACCTTGCATTAAAATGTAAGCTTTACATACATATATTTTTTTCTGTTAGCTTTCACGAAATTTTTATATCCAAAATTTGTCCCGGATTTCAAATATTTTATACTGCACACCCGAGTTAAAACCTCTACATAATAATTTACCTAGATACTAATAAAAAGAACAAACACGTTGAAGTACAAAATAGTAAAATTGTTGCCAAATCAATTTTGAAGTTCATCGACTATTTTCTATATAGGTAACCTATACCTAAAACTGCAATGCTGGGCATTAACGAGTTAACAAGTTATAACAGTTAAGTTAATTTTAAATTTTAACTTCACTTTTTATATTTGATTTTTATTAACTTCACTATTATTTCTGGTTATATTAACTTTCAAATAACGTGTTACTTTAGTTGAAACTCAATTAAGTTCATTTTGAAATAATTGAAACATTTTGATTTCATATTGTGTCTATTGTTAAAATGGTTGAATAAAAATAAACCTATTTTTGTCTTTTTAATAATTATTATATTATAAGAATTCATTATATCCTGAAAATATAAATAAAACAAGAATACCTATATATTGTATAATAATCTCCCCGTAATATAAATTGAAGAATGTATTAGATTTCCCACCAATAAACAATATTTTGGTAGGTATCTAGGTACTAATTTGCAATAAGCAATTTCCATTTATTAGAATTTAAAAAAAATAGTAGGCACCTAACATATTAAACATTTTTATGAACCTATTTGTTGTTAATTTTAATGATAGTTATTATAAATACATTGTAGTACTTTCAATAATAGTATGCTAATGATTTTTGACAATTTGTTAATGCTTAAAGTTAAAAAATAACAGTATTTACGAAAAAATATTAGATACTTAATTATACCTATGTATATCAAATATTATATTGACCCGTACAAAAAAAATTAACTTAACTTAATAAGTTTTTTTTTTCAATTTAACTTAATCGTTAAGAAAAAACCAACTACTTTAATCTTTTACTATTGTTTTCTATTGTCTTAACTTAACGGAGTTAAAAAAAAATCATTAACTTGTCCAGCATTGCGGCTACAAATATACTGCAATCAATTATTTTAATGTACCTTTTGTTTTTTTATTGCACATAAAACCTTAATACTCTCTAAAACAGAGTGTAAACCATTGAAGTCGTGTGGAGGGGGGCAGGGGTTAATGGTTAATGTTCCTTGAATTTTTTTTTTTTTCACAATGTTTTAAGTTTTTACAAAACACAAAAATGTGTTTGCTACATATATGCATATGCCCTATCCCAAAAATATTTTTTGTGTATTTACGCACCTCTAGTGAGTGTATGTATTACTATAAAATTGTATTTTGGTTGTACTTCATATTGTACAATATTATAATTTATATGAGATATTCACAAAAATAGTACTTGGCGAAGAGGGCTGGAAGAGGAAATTCCCTCCTACATCCAATATTTACTATCTCTAAAGCAAATAGTACCATACTTCTAGAATTTAAAACGGTCATAACATTGTTATTTCAATTTTCTTATATCTCCCCATTAAAATTTAATTTGTCTCGCCTGAAAATTTTATTTGGCCACTGCAGCCTTCTATATATTCCGTGATTTTTATTTCGAAATCACCATTTCGTTTGTTGAATATCATAGGTATTACTCTATGTTTTTCAATTAAAAATAACTACCCAAAAAAATTGTATTTAAGTGTTTCATTAAAGACTTCAACCCGATATTGTCTAAAGAAATCTAATGATGACTAAATGGCTTAAATATTTAATTATATACGTACACGTTATCTATACTAAGGAGAGCGTATCATGCTTTGTTACTTTTTATCAATATGAAAATAAACATATTTTATAAATTTGTGTGGTATTTTTATTTTATGGTTTATTTTTAGTACATTATACAATCTTTAAACGTATTTACGATGAATGTTTTTGTGTATAGTACAATAAAAATATGTGATGAGTTGTTTACTATATATTTATAACGGTGGTATTAATAAAAATAAAATGTTTCATTCTAAATACTTGTCCCGGATTTATGGAGAAGTGATACATATGCGTAAATGACCACCCTAACCCAAAAAAACAAATTATTCGAGTAAAAGAAATCGAAAAATTACGTAATCGAGGTATACAATTAACAATATAAAATTTAATTGAAAAATATCGTTTTCAAATTAATACATACCTATAGCCAATTTTGTAGACGACACTAAAACTAGGTACTAATTTTAGGCATAAAATGATTTAATTAAAATTCAACTTGGTTAAGTAAATCATTTCTGCATAAGTAATAGATATTTATAAAATAAGAAAACTAAGTTTTTTCTTACCTTAGAGTATTTCAAGAATATTTTAATTTGTTATACCTACGCGAAATGTCAAGGAGACATCTAATATATATTGTTATCAACGTGTCGTCTATTTACATGTCGAGAGGAATATCATCCGAGTTCACTATTTGTATAATTATTTCTAATAATATTATGTTACATATTAATTGTGTACCTATATTGAAAAAATGTTAAATTTGTAAATCTGGTAAATAACACATTTATTAATAAATATTTATAAAAGATAATTTTGTAATTAATTATTGTAAAATTAACTTATGCTTAGAAACCTAAAAGTATAAGTACTTATGCAATTCGTAGTATTATAGACTATAATATAGTAGGTATTATAGTGATATAGACTCTATATCTAAGTACTCTATATCTAAGTACTCTATATTATAGAGTACTTATATCCTTCAATGAGGTTTTATATATCACGCATATATCGCTTTATAACACGGTTTTTCGAGCTAATTTTAGTTTAAAATTTAAATCTTCATTATTAAGACATATCAAGACAGTTTATACCCAAATTTTACAATTAGGAAAAATAAATAAAGTATAACAATTTCTAGATTTTTACATAATTTTTTCTTAAATTTATTTAAGTATCATTCATAAATACCTAAAGTTCCGATTTATTTCAATTAAAATACTACATAATATATTTTTTAGTAAACATGGTAAGTCTGGTGTATAAATTCCCTGCAATTTCTATAGTTTCAGTTAAAGTTAAAGACTTTACTTAATATATCGTCTATAAATTT
Organism: Pemphigus obesinymphae; assembly: GCA_025469235.1. NCBI lineage: Eukaryota > Metazoa > Arthropoda > Insecta > Hemiptera > Aphididae > Pemphigus > Pemphigus obesinymphae. Next base: position 10,762 of record JAIPRL010002273.1, on the reverse strand, counting down.
GGCTACAGTAGTAGCTAAAATTTTAACAGTTATCGAAAACAATGAATATAATTTAGGTAATTTAGGTAAGGATTTTTAGATGTTAGGTATATGAATCCCATATTAAACGTCAATGTCTTAAGACCTGAAATTCCGAATTTTACTAAAATTAATAATAAAAAAAAAAAAAACAATTTTTGACAATATCGTAATAAACAGTAATAATATAAGTTTAAAATCTTGTTATCATAGTCAGATTAAATTTTCAGGTCTTCGAAAAGATGCAGAAGATAAACACACGTTGATATATAATATGTAATACGATCGGTGAAAATATCGAGTCTCTATGAGAATTCTTATTTTGTGACGTCGGTACAACAAATCTACATTAAATACGAGGTGTTATTAAAAATGAGTGCGTTGATTTCACCATTTTTTCGTATATATAGCTATAAGTAGTTGTTTTTGTAATTTTAACAAATATAGTATTTTTTAAGATACGTATACCGTCTGTATTCAATTTCCAATCTATATAATAAGGGGGTCATATATATTGTATATGAAACTATTTTGGAGCACTCCTTCTATTTAAAAATGCGTGTTTTTGAACTAAAAAACACACACACACACACACAAATATATATATATAGATATATACTTATATATTATATACGTTTAAAACCAGTTCAGATTTTTCAATCATAGATACGCTTACAGTGCACACAATGTAATCTGGTATATATGTATATATGTGTAAAGAAAAAGAAAAAGTAAACGAAAAAAAAAAGCGAACATTATTCACACGTCTGGTATAGACCACTGTGTTGAGCGTTGGCCATGGAAATGGACAAGTATTAATTTTATATATTATTACATTTTTAAAACAACTCTATTTGGAGTTGTTTTAGTCCTTTTTCCTACTTGACAGAAAAAAAAAAAAAAAAAAAAAAAAAAAAAAAATTAAAAAAAAATTAATTTTTTTTTTTGGTAATAAATTATTATAATTCATCCTCAGTATAGATCCGACCATTGCTATTTTGAATTAATCACTCGTATGTGTTGTATACGTAATAGTTTATAAAAATGCAAAATGTGAAAATAAGTTCAACCGATAGATGTGAAATTTATAATAATAAATATTATTATAAAATATGTAACTTGCATTGTACGTATAGTTAGAACAATGAGCCAAATACCATACAGGGTAAATAATAATGTATTATACCAGCTTACAGTGATGATTTTTCTGAACGATTTATTTTTCCACACGTGTATCGTTTTAATGATAATCGCTGTTATTTTTCAAACCGTGTATTTATTTTTAAATAGATTACTAATCGATTTTTGACAAACCCACACTATAATATCGTACAATGTACACGTGACGTTGTGACACCTGTTGTTACGTAGTACACTGTATATAGTATTAACAGTTATAGCGTCTGTATATAGTAATATTCGGTTTCTAATCAGTGGAGGGACTACATAATACTTTTAGAACAAATTGCTTGCCAAAAAAGTATCTTCCGAAATAAAATCCATGATTGCAAAACGAATGGCTCCTGGCTTCCTCTGCATACCCAATAAGGATACGAAGTAAAAATAAAGGTAATCGAACTAATACCCTGTTCGTTTTAAGAAGATGCTCATTATACGCACATTGGACAGGTGTTGTGATAACTGACAGAGATTGACCACTTTTAGTTTATACGCGAGTACCTTCTTAAAGTAAACAGTGTATAATAATCACACGCACCAATAGGTATATTAGTAGCTGGTACCCACTGATAAAAGCACATGGTATCATATTAACTACTATATTGTCACTATCACACATTCGACTGTGCATTATTTAACACTACTTATAATAATATAGTTTATTTTCTGATCGGAAATGTAAATCAATGTAATAAAAATAACTGCAGTAATTTAGAAACCTGTTTCCATGCCATATATAGTTTCTCAACTAAGTTTTTTCAAGATCAGTTTATTTAATTAAAAATACCTGTCCGTCACATTGATAAGTATTCACGAAGCCAATGTGACAATTTCATAGGCAAGTACCTATAACGTAAAAAGAAGACAAAACATGCCTATACAAATAAAATAGTTTTTTACGATATATCATACGAAAAACATTTGTTGGTAATTAATTCAATAATTTTGCTTAAGTTGTACTAGGTAAATGTTAAACATTTCAAATTAATACAATAATAGGTACCATTTTTTTCAAACTGAAGCCAATACCCATATTTATATTATATATATATATATAATATTCGAGTAGATAGTGTTGTTTTTGACCGAATATTCAGAAGAAGATCATTGTCATTTTCGATCGATTAATTTGCCATATCATAAAATAATTGTAGAAGTACCTATAGAAATATTCATAGACCTATACATATAAGTACACAGTAATTTATAGTGTATAGTAAGTTAGTATCTCATCTTATTTTAAATCGGCTCGGAACCGGAAGGTTTTAAATGGTCAATTATTTTTGAACAGATACTTTTTTTTATTTGCTATATTTTGAAACTCGAATAAAAACTAATTCGCATTATTACCTCCTATACTGAATGAGTTTGAAGATATTAAATTACGAGTATTTTAGATTTAAACGTGATTTGAAAATGTTGGAAAACCTAATTAGAACATTTTGGTATTCCAATATCGTGTTTGCAATAGACCTATCATATATACGTATACCTATTTAATAATATATCTTATTCGTATATTAAAAACTTAAACCGGGTAATGGTATTGTTATGACATGTAGTTTTTTTTTTTTTTCTTAAGGTCTATTATAATATTATAATTATTACATATAAGGTGAAATTTAATTCTGCGATATACATTTTATTTATTTTTTCTATATTCATTTGACCTAGTCAATATATCGAAGAATATTAATTACTGGATAAAAAAAAAAAAAAAAAAAAAAAAATGCGATTGTAAACATTATCGACGTTCAATCATAATATTATAGGATATATGGACGTATATACCTAAACTGGATATCGAATAGATACTTTGTAAGTACCTATATAATATATACACACACGTACGATTCTGTAATATATATATATATATAGAAATGTTTGTTTTTCATATTCTGTACGTCATATTATATACAATTGTAAACAGATAATAAATAATATAAACATACGTATAATGCGTATATTATATTATATAGGTACTCGTTTGGCGGATAATGACCGTTTAATGTCGCGCTTAAAGCGAAAGTTCCCAATCTCAACTTTCCGCGATTCTCGTGTCCCCCCCCCCCCGTGCGTTCTTGCAGTTTATTCATATATTTTTATCTTCGTATCCCTCCGGATTTTCTAACGAACCGTTTATATATATATATATATATATATACGACATAAAACTGTCGTGACGATCCCGCGTGATACGTCTGTACGTATGTATATTATTGTATATACGTATATACGATAGATAAAACCGTTATTGTTGTTGAAACGCGATAAAAATAAAATTTGTGAAAGTTTAAAAGGAAAAATATAAAAATTCGCATTTCAAAAAAAAAAAAAAAAAAAATTTTACGTACGTTTATAGATATGGCCGTATCGTACAACGTACAACGTACACGCACGCGTTATGGAGACACATATTATTTTACACACCGCAGAATACATAATAATAATAATAATAATAATAATAATAATAATACGAAACGTACGCATATCGTCACACGATGTATACGTATATTGTTTTATTATTACGAGTTATTATTATTATTATAATACGGTACGTGTGTATTTGATGGGAAAAGAAACGAAAAAATCGGAAGAGAGAAAAAAAAAAAACCCGAACTGGAAGAGAGAAAAAAAAAAAAAAACGTACGCGGGCACGGATCGGCGCGCCGTAGTCGTCGTCGTACATTATTATTGCCCGTGCATATAATAATATTATCATACGATTATTGTGGGCGCGGCGGCGCCGTTGGGAGGATCTATTTCGTCGGTGTGCGCCGGCCCAGCGCTCGGCCGCGTCTGCCCGAGCACGGACGGCCCCGGCGAAACTCGGCGGTCCGTCGTCCGGGCCGGCCGCGCGCGGGTGTGGGGGGGGAGGAGGAGGGGGGTGGGGGGGGAAAAGACTGAATAGGACGAGGAAAAAAAATAAATAAATAAAGAAAAAAAAAAAAAACACGGAAAAAAAAAAACAGAAAAAAAAAAAAAGTGAAGGAAACGACCGAGCGCGCGCGCGCGCGCGCTCCTCCTCCGCGGCGACCGGCGCGCGCGCGAAGGAGCGAGAGAAAACAACAACAAAATATGAATGAACAGAGACGGGGAAACGGCGTGCGGCGGCCGGCGCCGTCGTGTATCCCTCCCACTTGGACGGGCTTTCGACACCCCGACATATTATAAAAGACCAAAAGAAGTACTCTCCCACGATTAATTTCAAAAGTGATCCCAACTCTTCGACGCGAACGCGCACGCGTCTCTTGCGTAAACACCGCGAGACCATATAACATATATTATACACAATATATATATATATATATATATATATAAACACTGTACACGACAATTATAAATAATATACAGAGGCGTACGACACACGATATTATTTATATTATCATTCCGCCGTCCGTCGTACCTACACGCCGTTCCGTCGGGAGCCGTTACAATTAATAATTAATAATTAACAATAATAGTAATATCGTAGAAAAACGCATTATCGGTTTTTTTTTTTTTTTTATCCGTTACGCTCGTGACACGACATCCGATACCGTTTCGATCGCGCCCGCCGCCGACTAAAACGGTAGAAAAACATCACTCCTCCTCACCTGCGCCGCACGATGGCGGAGACGATGATGTCCGACGAGTACGGATACAGCCGCGAGCTGTGGCTGAACGTCGTGGCCACCGCGCTGGGACTGACATACTCGGCGTACCGGCAGCTCCGGGCCGCTCAGACGCTGCCGCCCGGACCGTGGGGCGTACCGTTTTTGGGCTACGCGCCGTTCTTGTCGAACCACTGTACGTACCTCAAGTACAACGAACTGGCCCGCCGGTACGGGCCGATATGCTCGTTCACGCAGCGCGGCAACACCGTCATATTGCTCAGCGATCACAAGCTCATCAAGACCGCGTTCGACATGAAACAAATCACCGGCCGACCCAACGACGGGTACATGGATATAATCGGCGGATACGGTGAGATGATGATGATGATGATGATGATAATAATAATAATAAAGATCGAGAAAAAAATCGTACTTACGTACATTGTGTACCTATACTGTTTTTTTTTCTCCAATATACACACGAATAACAAAACATTTAAAACATTATATTATGATATAGGTTTAGGATATAGAAGAGGGGTAATACGCGCGTTTCTTTAGGTTTTTTTTTTTTTTATATACATATATATATATATACCTATACGTGTCCTCGAGACATGCACGTTGAATATTTTGAAACTGTGTCGCAATTTCTTTTTAATTTTTTGACATACTGTACGCCGGCTTAATATTAATTATTAAATAATCAAGTGGTCCGCGACGACTATATATACCGCGGTGGTATATTATATACACGTCCTATAGCACACGCGCTGCATTACACGGCATACAGGTATATTATATAGTAACGGACACACGAATAATGGTCAGAGTAAATACCTAACAATAATAATAATAATTAAAATCACAAATATAAATATAAAAATAAAATATACCACGTGTCATTCCCATACCGACCAGACTCGTTATATTTGAAACGCGACTTTATTTATTTATTTTTATTTTTTTCATGTATAGGCGCCGTGAACAGCACTGGAAAGTTATGGGAGTCTCAGAGGAAATTCTTGCATTTGGTGCTCAGACACATGGGAATGACGTTCACGGGACACAACAGATTGAACATGGAGAACAGAATAATGGCGAGTATTTTATTTTTGTTTTAAAATTTTTTTTTTACCATATATCGTAATTATACTGTAAAAATTCAAAACAAACAAACAAAACTATAATTATACGAACATTTAAATATTATAATAACGATTTTTTTTTTTTTTGTTTTTCTTGCGTTTATACAGATTGAAGTATCTTCGTTGACCGAGACATTCCAAAAAACGTGCGGGACCCCGATAGATTTGAACGCGGGCTCGCTGTGCCTGGCGATCACCAACGTGATCAGTTCGCTGACGATGAGCATACGATTCGAGCCGGACGACCCGCGGTTCGAACGGTACATGCACATGGTGGACGAGGGTTTCAAGCTGTTCGGCATGCTGCGGCCGATAAGTCTGTTTCTGCCGAGACGCCACATCAGGGACGAGCGGAACATACAGGAGAAGATCAAGAACAACCACCAGGAGATCGCCAGCTACTTCCAGAACATCATCGAGGAGCACAGGAACACGTTCGACCCGAATTTCGTGCGGGACCTGGTGGACGCCTACCTGCTGGAGATCGAAAACGCGCAGGGCGCCGGCACGATGGACCAACTGTTTCAGGGCCTGGACCCCAACCGGCAGATCCAGCAGATCCTCGGCGATCTGTTCTCGGCCGGCATGGAGACCATCAAGAACACGATTTTGTGGGCCATGGTGTACATGCTCCACTATCCGGACGTGATGACCAAGGTCCAAGAGGAGATCGACTCGGTGGTGGGCCAGTACAAGTCGCCGGTGCTCGACGACTATCCGAAATTACCGTACACGCAGGCCACCCTGTACGAAGTACTGCGGAAGTCGAGTATCACGCCGCTGGGCACGACGCACGCGACCACCAGGTAAACAGACCGAAATTCTCTATAATCCGGACCAAAAAATAAAAATTTATATATATATATATATATATATAACGACGATATAATAATATAATATACGAATACGCACGTATTGGTTTTGCTATAAAATTGCCATTTTGTGTCGTTGCAGTGACGTCACCCTCAACGGTTACCATATACCGACCGGCGCCCAGATCATACCCCTGCAACATTTCGTGCACAACGATCCCAACTTGTGGGACGAACCGGAGGCGTTCAAACCGGAGCGATTTTTGAACGCGGAAGGCACGGTGAAAAAGCCCGACTGTTTTCTACCCTTCGGAGTCGGTAAGACACGCGAAACATACGAAACATAATACATGTGCCTATGCGTTGTAAACTAACGAAAGTTGTCGTTTTTTTTTTTTTTTCTTTTGCCCTAAAGGTCGAAGGAAATGTTTAGGAGAGACATTAGCTCAAATGGAACTGTACCTGTTCTTTTCGACATTATTACACGAATTCGACATATGTCTACCAGACGGCGACGAACTGCCCAGCATGGACGGTCAAGTGGGCATCACGCTCACTCCACAATCGTTCAGGGTTGTCATGAACAAACGTATTAAGTAGATTCCATATTTTGCGTATGTTTTTCTCAGATCCTCTTTTTTTAGTTTGTATAATTGTTTTCAATGAAAATCGTATTTATTAGATAGACATAATATTTCATAATATATTTTAGTCTCAAAACGTTATTATATAATATTTAAAAATCAATTATTTATTTACCAATATTGTCGTGTCTCGTGTGGTTCCCTATAGTTACGTGTTATTATAACATTTAACATATGAGATATAAGACAATACTATTTATTGATTAGTTAGTATATATAATATATATATATATATATATATATATTATTAATATTTATACTGTTTCACCTATATACGTGAAAAAAAATGTTATTTGTTAATTTTAAAGTAATACTGTAAGTGCATGATTTCCTATTGATATGTTATGTAGTTAACTAAGTGCCATACCTATAATATATGTACCAATTTTTAATTTTGTAATAATTTAATGTAGTTTAAAGTATTCTTTTTTTATACATGTGTATATATATATTATTATATAATATATAAGTTGTAATTGTTGTTTTTTTTTTTTTTTTTTTTAAATATTATCAATGTACGAGAAACCTATTAAAATTAAATGTTAAATGTTTTTGTCAAATGATATGATTATTTTTTCATTTACTTCAGGGGAATTATCTGGCAACCTATATAACACAAACGATGATTTATTTGACTATTAAATTATGTTTGAAAAAAAATCTTCATTTTCACAAATTTAACTAACCAACCAAAGGTCCCAAATTAAACGCGTTACATTAAGTATTCATATATACATATGATTGTTATTATTACCAGTTTGAAAAACGCGTCACAAGGAAACTAAAACTTGTGAAATTCTCGATGAGAACTAATATATTTATTTTGCGTGTATTTATACCTATTGAGGAAATAAAATAATTAACTATTTACTTTAACTTTTGATCTAGTATAATACACCAATAGTTGAAAGGTCTGCTTAAGGTTTCATGTATCCAAGTATAAACAATTGTAATCTTATTTTATCTAGAACAAAAATATATAGAATATAAACAATAATATAATATTACATACGTTTTACAGTAAAATGTTTATTGTGCATATTAACCGACCTTAAAATATACAATCTACGTTCGGTTTACGTAATATATAATATAACGCATTCAATGTTAATTTACATTAATTGATTATAGGTACATTTATAATAAGTAATATATTAAATCAATTAAATTATTAATGACTAATGGGTATGAGAACATTAGAACATTTTCATCGTAAACACACTTGATATATATATATACATATAGAATTACAACATTTCAAGAGCATATTCGAGTTTTTGGCAAAAATTTGAAACAAAACAAATGAGTATTTTGCACCTAAAAATTACGAAAAATGTTGTACTTGAAACAGCATTGGTCATAAATATCGTTAATTCTTCTGTTTTCAGTTTATTATTTTCTTAAAGAAACAATACTATAGGAGATTTTAAAAAACCAACCTTTTTATTATTGTAAAACACTATAACATCATAACCTGTTAATCTGGATGGTAGTTTTTAATATGTACTAGTACAAATATTTGTTTCTTCTTCAACCATTTACAATTATACATTGTTGGTTAAACGATTCATATTATTTATATCGCTATTGATATTTTTTTTTCGAGGAGAAATCATTCGAAACATTACTATGTTATGGTGTTAATGTTTTTGGAATTTCGATGTGAACACATATTATAATTTCATAATAACGTTTTCAATATAATTATGGAAAATTGAAAAAACTGTGCGAAGGAGCTAGTGGTTTTACAATGTTATTTATTTCTTATTATTTTTTCGTTCCCAGAAAAACGTTTTGGCCAGAAGGCTTAATCGGTGATCCAATGCATACACAGGATGTTGTGTCTGATCACAGAACATTACAGAAGCGACACGAACTGGAAAATAGAGTACCGTACATGATTGTATTCATACAATACCGTACATAGGTACATAGATTACCGGCTGGGAAATAGAGTACTGCGTATGATCATAGGAACGGTTAACGGTCTTCGCTACCCGTCCGGTCATCGCAAAAGAGATTATAGTGACTGCACGTTATCTTAGATTTGAATTCCGCGTCATTTTGTTTGCACACTACCATAAATAATAAAAGAATGGATGGGCCATCCGTATACCTAATACATGGAGCGTTGTGTGTACGAAGAGCATATACGTTACCAAAATGGTAATTTGTGGTTTAGTCATTGTGGTAGTATTGATACTTGAATGATAAGTGATAACCCAGTAAACCGCTCAAATTTCGAAATATTATGATTATGTTTGACCATTATGTTAGACAAAAATACTTACTGTTTGACAAGTGATAATATTTGTATTTTATTGTGTAATTTATAATTTAATTATGTTTATTGTTTATGATTTTAATTTATTTTATCAATATTTTATACATGTATTATCGTTTATCAATAATACATTTTTGTAACCGTGACCACAGCCACATACAACCAGTGTGGTAACGAGTAGGCTCTTCAGTCACAGAATTGAACAATACGGTGGTCCGTCCATTCATTTATTATCTATGCACACTACCGTAGAACATTATAGAAATGTCGCTTAAGGTGATAACAGTTTGTTTACAAAAACCGAGGACCGGCCTTGAGATTATCATCGAACGTAAAACTGAAGATCCGCCATGAAGTTAGCATCGTTAATTCTGCTATATATTTATATACATTGATTAATGCAAGCATCTTCAATCAAATCATTTTACAGATTACAGTGATTGCAGTACAATATCTATTATCAAAATTTGTCAACAGCTGTTATTTTCAACATCAAAGGCCATCCATTTACTTTACACAGAAACATAAGGCGTGACATAGCCCTACTTACGTCCCAAATTCTTATCAGTAATACACTTGCATTCATGAAAAATCAAATACCCAAAATCGTAGATGTTATTTACTGTGCATAGTACTTGCATTCCTAAAAAAAATATCAATTAAAATGTATGACCTACTTGCGTCCCTATTCCCTAGTCTGAAATGATCAACTATTCGACTATGAATATTATAGCACATTTTCGTTTTAACAATTAATTTTATTGACATATAATGTGCATACAATACATATATAATAGGTCACATAATATTACATATTAGTAGAAGATAAATAGTTATAAAATAATAAGTTAGTTTTTTTTAATTGTTTTTCTTTTTTAATTCCATTTTAATTTTTATTTTTTGCTCATAATTATTAATTTCACAGCGATAATTATCAATTATCAATTATCGCGCGAGTAGAGGTAATATGCCACAGGATAAGCAAACATGGTGGTGGGCAGAAGAAGTACAGGAGATAATATCAAAGAAAAAAATACAGTTTAAGAAATGGCAGAAAAACAGAGAGAGGGAGGATTGGGTA